>PVIU01013947.1:0-53764 GCA_004026605.1 Ondatra zibethicus | reverse complement strand
AAAGGATGCTCAAAGCTGGGAGTAGGAGTGCATACCTGGAATCCTGGCACTAGCAAGGACTGTGAGTTCAGAGCCAAAGCCAGCCTCTAAAATGTGGGGAGGGAGGGAGGGAAAGAGAGAGGAAGAAAATAAGGGACAGATGGAGAGAAGAGGGGAGAAAAAGGAAGGGGGAGGGAGGGAGAGAGAAAAGAAAGAATGGGAGAGATGGATGGGGACAGAGAAAGAAAGAGGTAGGTGAGATGATTCGGGGTAAGAGCACTGGCTGCCAAGCTTGAGGACCTGAGTTCAGTCTCCGGAACCCACGGAGTAGGTGAAGAGAAGCTACTCCCCAGAGTTAGCTTCTGACCTCCACATGTGTGCCATGGCATGCCTGTGCCTGCACATGTGCTCGAACACACACACACACTCATGCATGCATGCATGCACGCACATGCACGCACACTAACAAAAATTTTGAGAAAAAAAAGAGGAAGGAAGGAAGGTGGGGGAAGAAGGGAGCCAGTAAGCAGCAGAATTATCACAAAGGGCTGGGCGGTGGTGGTGCAGGCCTTTAACCCCAGCACTAGGGAGGCAGAGGCAGGCGGATCTCTGTGAGTTCAAAGCCAACGTGGTCTACAAGAGCTAGTTCCAGAACAGCTAGGACTGTTAGACAGAGAAACCCTGTCTTGAAAAATAAAATAATAATAATAAAAAAGAATTATCACAAAGGAACTTGAGATGGACATTGAAATGCCACGGACACTGGCTGTGTCGTCTGCTGTGTGGACAGGGCTGCGGGGAGGAAATCTTTAAGAGGTCTCTGTGGGGCAATCTCGTGGAGCCTGCGGTGAAGTTACCATTGCTTGGCCATTTGCATTCCGCAAAGGAGCTGACGCCTGCAGGCTTTAAATCTACAATAAGCACAGGATTTCACCAGGACCCTGAATCCCACTACACAGTTCCTTCAAGCAGTTCCTGATGCCAAAGGCCCTGGGCTCTGGAGACAGTGTTCCCAACACCCAGGCCAGGTGCCCTAGAAAGCAGGACAGAGGGGACTGCCAAGCACTAAGTTCCTTGACAGAAAATTCTGCTTTCTATTTTCCAAGCCAATGACTGTGAGTAGAATTGCTGCGGATGCTCCGATTTGCTTTCT
Organism: Ondatra zibethicus; assembly: GCA_004026605.1. NCBI lineage: Eukaryota > Metazoa > Chordata > Mammalia > Rodentia > Cricetidae > Ondatra > Ondatra zibethicus. The sequence continues at coordinate 52,632 of PVIU01013947.1, read as the reverse complement.
CATTCTACACAAGCTCTGCTTTCTGTAACGACTACTGACCGTAGCAGGACTGTACGCAATCAACGCACTGGCCTCCGGGTGTGCTGACCGGGTCCCGAAGTGTTCTAGGCAGGCCCCTCTCAGTTCTGATAAACACCTGACCGAAAGCGACTTGGGAAAGAAAGGCTTTACTTGGCTTATGCTTCCACACCACAGTCTCCTGCGGAGGGAAGTCAGGGCAGGATCCTGAGGCAGGAACTGAAGCAGAGGCCATGGAGGGATGCTACTTTCTGGCTTGCTCTCAGGCAGGTAAGAAAACCAGCCACTTTTCTTAGACCTCCTAGGACCACCAGCCCAGGAGTGGCACCACCCACAGTAGACTGGACCCTCCTGCATCAATTATCAATTAAGAAAATGCCCCACAGGCTTGCCTACAGCCCAATCTGATGGACTCGGTTTTTTGTTTTTAAAACTGAGGTTCTCTCTTGCCAGATGACCCTAGCTTGTGTCAAGTTGACAAAACAACAAAACTCACCTGCAAACAAGGCTTAATCGGCACACATGAACCACGTCACTGGCCACAATCTTTGCCATCTGAACAAAGCTGTTCCCAGCATCTTATCCCAGACAGCAAGCTCCTGCTTCTCCCCTCCACCCCCCCCCCCGGCCCTGTTTCCCAATAGCGGCATTAGTTTTCCCCTGTAGTGTTGGCCCATCCCCACAAGGGAACATTCAAAGAGACAGCAAAGGCCTCGTGAGTGATTTAAAATGTCGTCTGGGGGAATTTTGCACACAGCTTTTCATCTTGCTAAATCATTGTCAGGGCTAATCCATTTACTCCGTAAATGTCAGCCGCTGCATTGTGAAGAATTCTATGTGTGCTTCTTTCTCTTCTTCCTTTCCCCTCTTCCTGGGCTCCTCTGGCCCAGGTACTTCTGCCACCTCTCCCTGCTCAGCTGCCAGAAGCATTTATTCCAGAGCCTATGAATTCACCTGGACAGACCAAGGACGACTTTTCCTAAAATTGCCCCTGGGCCCTTGACTCGTCTAAATATTTTTTATTCTATCATCCGTGTGGGTCGTGGCACGGTGTAGATGATGCAGTTCAAAGAGGTCGTAGGGCGGGAAGCGTTAATACTTTCACAGTGCCTCTCTCCCTGCCTTCAGATGGAAAAGGGAGGGGGTGGTTCCTGGCAGTAGCGGTGCCAACTGAAGGATGGTATGCAAAATCAACAAATGGGGGAGACAGATTGTGCTGTTTGCAGCACCCAGCTTCCACCAACGACTCCCTCACTGTTTCTGTCCTTTGACTGAGGCGTCTTTTCTTCCCACCTTTCTCAAATATGTTTTCCAAGAAGCCAGGAGCAAAAATAGGCCAAAACAGAAGCAGTCTCCTGGAAGGCTGTTCTTACCCCCCCCCCCGCAGTTTGTGTGGCTCCTCTTCAATCCTGAGACTGGAAACTGAGCGAAGGTTTCTGCAAGGTCATGGCCTCGCTGTAAGTAGCCAGGGCTCTCCTCCTTCCAGCCTGGAAAAGTATCCCCAGCCCCAAAACCTGCACAGAGGTTTACCCACTACTTCCCAGACCAACCCACCTGAAGAACATAAAGTTCTTCTTAGCTAAACGAGCAAACAAATGGGAAACCCATAAACACCTATAGAAAGTACGCCAAGAATGACAAGTCAGCTCACAGACCCCCAATTTCACAACAGAAAACGATCCTGCCAACACGTTGCTCTCCATCCTTTCGCTCTTTCAGAGCCTCTGAGGACAGCACTCCTCTCTTATTAAACCAACACGACGGTGCACGCCCAGACTGTGACTGCATGGTTCTGAGATGGCAAAGTGAAGGTGAATCAGGCTAGGCTTTCACCCATGGCGAGGGCAGATAGTATAGCCAGTTCACACTGGCTTTCTAAGTTTGCTGAAAATAGAATTAATTATCAACAGCTACAGCCAACCAGTGCACAGACAAGCAGTTGCAGCGACTGTGAGAGGCCCTGATCCTCTTCAAACATCCCAGGCCATCATGGCGTGCCCTAATGCTCAGGGTATGCACTTGCTTAGACTTTACGGGCCCCACGAATTGTAAATAAATGACTTTAACTGGAATGGAACACAGACGAGGGCACTGCTAATGGTCTGTGACCAGCTCCAGCCAGAGCAGCAGCTACTGTGGGAGTTCCCTTCCATGTAAGAGATCGTGGCCTAAAGCCAACAGGAGCTTGTCGCCCTTATTCACCCTTACTCGGGGTATGGAAACTGAGGCTTCCAGAGATCCCACTGTGGAGGGACAAGACAGAGCCTAAATAAGTACTCGGAGCACGTTGGAGGACTTCAACACCTCATTCCGGACTGCCCTTAATTCCCAATCACTCAGCCCTGAGGCATTATTTTTAGGGGAGGGGATTTGAGATAGGATTTCTCTACGTAGCCTTGGCTGTCCTGGAACTCACCATAAAGAGAGGCTCAAACTCAGAGATCTGCCTGCTTCTGCCTTCTGAGTACTGGGATTAAAGGCATGCGCCACCACACTTGGCCCCTAAGGCATCTTGAATCCTCCACTGGCGCTCATAACCTCTCTTCTCCTGTGAAAGGTGCCCCTGGTGACCCGTCTGTGCATGGCAAGGCTTGGAACCACTTCTCCCTCTTGGGAGCAGAACATTTCTCTGCTCAAAAACATCCACTGCCTGTTATCTTACCGTGAAGTGGCATCTGCCCTGCGTGACCACCGGGGCTTCATCTCACAGTGCTCCCCACCCACTGGCAGCAAGAGTGAACACATGATTCTCACACCCTCCCCTCGGCACCCTGAAATAGCCGCTGTGCACACTGCTGACCATAGGAGAAGGACCTCCAGCAAGCTGTGCTCCTCAGACTCCGCCCGCCTAGAAGACAACTCAGCCTAGGAAAACTGTTTGGAAAGATCTTCAATAATGGGTTATCTTTAGCCAGGAGGTGGTGGTACACATCCTTAATCCAGCAGAGACAGGGGGATCTCTGTCTATTAGAAGCCAGTTTGATCTACAGAGTGAATTCCAGGGGCCAAAGCTACATACACAAAGAAACCATACCACGGGGGAAAAAAAAACAAAACCCAAAGCCAACCAAACAAAAAACAGGGTTAAACTTAAAGGAGGCATAAACAGACTGAACATTTGACACTCCCTCATGCCCTTAACCATAAAATTAATCAAAACTCCCTGTTTGGGCCGTGTTTTTAAACTCCGGGTAAAATTTCCTGCATCTTAGAGTACAGTCACGGTCTCCCGTTTGCTTTACTTATCTGGCTTTCCACCTTGAAATAAACGTACCCATTCTGTGAGCCTGCAGGTGGCAGAAGGACAAACACACGTTACCAAAGATGCTCACTAACCCATTAGCAACGGAGGTGGATGCCAGTGGACCCGAGCATTTAACAAACGGATACAGCACAGCAATCCGAGACACCACAGACTCAAAACCAAGGGTCTAAGGAGATCATTTTTAAGGCAGAGCTGGCCACCCATTTGCCCGCCCTATCAGCCCCCATACTCTGTGCCTCTGAATGTGGCTGCCACTCAAAACTCCCAGGGCCACAGCAGAATTTTGCTGTGCCGGGCTCCTTGGTGAGCCACAGACATGAAGGCCTTTGGGTTCTGTGCTGAGTAGGGGAAGAACTGGTTCCACAAGGAGGAGCAGCAAGAGGTGGAAGGAGTGAGCAAGCTCTGGCCTACTGTGCCTGCCGGGTCAGGGTGCAGAACAAGGGCGAGGCTGACCGAGGAGCAAGCTCAGCCAAATGCTCTCCCGGCCCCCACTGGAAATGCGCCTGCAGAGAGGCCGGGAAGGCAGCCAAAGGGCACGCTCCTGCCAGGGAGGAGGCAGAGAGCCAGTGGGAGCAAGTTGCCACACAAAGACACCAGGGGAAGGGGTGGAGGCACCTTCCTAACCAATCCTCCACAGCTGCAAAGAGGCTGGGGGTGGGGAGGGGAGTGGGCTATCTCTGCGCTGCTGAATGCCTGGGCAGCAACAGAGCTAGATAAGTAGGAAGGCTTTGGCTTCCAGCCCCCATCTCCAGCCATTCCAGGTCTTTCTTCCCACAACACAATGCCCACGCTGTCCAAATCAGGGCTCACCCTGCATGCCTGGTTGGAGGGACCTCTTACTGGTCTAAATGGACCTACATGGAACAAGAGGCTGACTTTAAACACAGCTCAAACAACAACCAGTCTGGTGATTCCCAACAGAGTTTGCAAAACTCCGTCGGTGATCCTGCATCTGCTAGTTCTGCTTAAAAGAGAAAAAAGAAAGTCACCCTATTTAAAAGTACAAAGAGCTAGAGGGATAGTGGATTAACGGTGACTGAACATTAATGTAGATAAGGGCTATTCTCTTGGGGCTGTGCATGACCTTTGTAAAAGGCTGTCACCCTTATGTAAGTCTTATTTCAGATGTTTTACCAGATCTCTTGCCCAGTAGATATTTACAGAAGAAATGGGGAAAATCCCTTCATGTTCTTCCAAAAAATCAAACCCACGCGTATTTTGCTGAGCTTCTAAATGTAGTAGCACTGACATCAGAGGCGCCTCGGAAACCAGGCCTGCTTCAGCAACATGGCTTGCTCCTTTTTCCTTTATTAAGCCCATCTGTTTGCACATTTGGTTTGTAACAAATGCAATTTACACCATAAAGCAGACAATATGTGCCTATTTCTTAAGGGAGATTTGTCATTTAATTGGACCTTGATAGGAATTCTTACCTAACTGGAAAGTGTGGCTTTCAATCCAACTGATGGCAACTCTGTTTTTGCCTGTCTTGTGCCCACTGAGAGAGACCTGATTGTGTCTAGGAGCTTGAAGAGGTTAATGACACATCTCTAAGTTGAAGTACTTCCCTTGTTGTCCCCATGGAAGTCCATGCTGAAGGCTGGGGGGGAGAGCTTTTGTAGAGATGGTTGAACCAGATTCCCCCAGGGGTAGACCACAACCATCAACTGCAGACCGCGTCCACCTGACCCAAGGCTGGGTGTAAGATGTGCCATCAACAGGAATAACACACAACCCTCCAATATGTCTGTTGCAAACTTACAAAGTTCAGATGGACTTATACTGTGTTCTCCCAAAAGGGAAAATCAACAAGAACACTGGATTGTTTTAATGTCAGAGGGGTCTTGTTTTACTTCACAAGTCAACAACTGGAGGGTTGTCTAGCTGACTCTGGTCCACGTACCCTGCCCTGGGCAGGTCATTCTCAGGGTCCCAAGAGCCCCTGTCTCATCCCTCCTGAGTGGGCTACTCTGATTTTACTGCATGCCTGCCAAGGATGGCAGCTGGTCCCAGGACAACTTGTTTTGACAAAAGTCTGGCAGAGAAAATTGGAAGAAGAGTCTAACATAACACAATATAACATAACATAACATCTTGTTTTCCCCAAGAAACTGTCTCTAGCTGGGGGTAAGCTCTGTGCTAAAGCACTTGTATAATGTGCCCCCTCCCCCAGTATACACACAGGGAGCCAACAGACCAGAAACTGTCGGCTGCCCGTGCAAAGGCAAATGAGACAATCTCATCATTTTCTGGAGATGCTCACTTGGCTGGCTTGCAACTTGCTTCCTACTTTGACACACTCACGCTATGTCAGGATGATCTGAGGAAGCCTTTGCAGACCTCTGGAGGTCTACCTAAAAGTCTCTGGGCACCCACTGAAGGATGTGTCGTAGGGAGCCCCCCCCCCAACCATTAGTGCTGCACGTTCTCCAAGCTGCTACTCCATTCAAGCCCCCGCAGGAGTTCCTTAGAAATAGGCACTTGTGTCCCCTCAGACCTCAATCAGAACTACCCAGTGTTCTGGGTACATTTCCAAAGCTCCCCAAGAGAGCCATTCCAAGGATAAACCAAGCATGGAGCCTGGGATTAAGCTGAGGAACCACTGAACACTTCTCAGCTTTAACCCCTACCGCATGGCTTTACAAAAACATATGAATTCACACGCCATTATCATTCTCACAGCACAGATGTATAGGAATTACAAGTGAAATCCAGCTGCGCAGTGGTGGCCTTTAATCCCAGTACTCCAGAGGCAGAGGCGGAGGCAGGCAGATCTCTGAGTAAACAAAACAAAACAAAATGTGAAATCCTACCTCTTCTTTAATTTGCAGTACACTTAGAACTTGTTCTAGATGATGAGATCAGACTTAGCAAGCGGGCAAACACTTGCTTTTGGTACTTTCTCATATAATATCTCTTTTTTCCCGTCAACCAGAACAGCAGCAGACGGGGAAGAAGTATTTTAGATCTCCCAACAGAAGTGAGCCCCAGTTCTAAGCAGGATTTCCCTCTCAGTGTGCTGTGGAAGTGGCTGGCTGCAGCTTCTGGCACAGCTCCCTGCCCCCTCGCCCCCGACCCGGTGTAATTGTGTGTAGGTGACATTTGTCAGTATGAAGGGTTGGGGGGGGGGTTGTCCAGGGGACTCACTCTGTAGCTCAGGCTGGTATCTAACTCGTGATCCTCCTACCTCAGCTTCCCTAGTGCTAGGACTAGAGGTATGTGGTTTGGATTTCAGATTGTATGGTCTTTAAAATCATAACACACTTGTAATTCCAGCACTGTGGAGGTAGAGACAGAAAGATTACCTGCTCAATGCCAGCCTGGTGGGTTCCATGCTATCGAGGCTACATAGAAAGATCACATATCAAAAAAGAAAAAAAAAGATTTAAGCCATGTGATGGTGGCCCATGTTTTTAATCCTCAGCACTCAGGAGGCAGAGACAGGCCAACCTGGTCTGCAGAGACAGTTCCAGAACAGCCAGAGAAATCTTTTCTCAAACAATAACAAACAAACAAAAAAGAAAGAAAGAAAGAAAAAGAAAGAAAGGAAAAAGAAAAGAAAAAAAGATTTAAACACACACACAGCTATAAAAATTATCTTGATTCTATTTCAGAATTGCTCTTGGCGATGAACCATATCTTAGTCAGAAGTAAAGAGTGCTTCAGAAGCACAGGGGACAGGCACGCAGGCGTTCTCAGAGCAGCCACCAAGGATTAGCTAACTGTGTGTGTCACAGAGAATACAGTCCAGGTTCCAGTCAGATGAGGGTGGACACGGACAAAAAGGGCCCGTGGAGCTCGGCTGTCTCTGGTTCTCCCTGCTGCTTCTGAGGGCAGGACTGAACCCAGCACCGTTCACACACTGGACAGCCCCTCTCCCCGAGGTACTCCCCCAGACCCACTGCGGGTCCCTTCCTTCATTTTATTCAACGTTAATTTTTAAATTACATTTATTTTGTGCATATGGGTGCTCTGACTGCATGGGTGTGTGCCAGGTGCCTGTGAAGGCCAGAAGAGGGCAGACATCAAATCCCCTGAACCTGGAGCTTACAGACAGTTAGGAGCCCCTAGGTGAGAGCTGAAACCAAGCCCAGGCCCTCTGCAAGAGCTGTCAGTGCTCCGAGCCGTTGAGCCATCTCTCCGGACCCTCAACATTAGTTTTTTTAATATGCAAGATAATTTCTAATTTCATTGGGCCAATCAATGCTAAATTATAAGTTGTCTAAATACATGCTGTTGGGACAGCACAAAGATCTGTCCTGAAGGAAATGAAGACTGCGCATAATTTCTGATAAATCCCTTTTCACTTGATGTCATCACAAATTTGGATTAGAATTCTTCATAGGCCAGATTAACATTATTTTTTCTATTTTGTTTTTCAAGACAGTGTTTAGACAGGGTTTCTCTGTGTTGCCCTGCCTGTCTGGAACTCTCTCTGAAGACCAGGCTGGCCTTGAACCCAGCAATCTTCCTGTCTTTGCACGCTCCATGGCCTTTGCTTGAGTTCCCGCCCTCACTGCTTTAGATGATGAGCTGCTATATGGAACTGTGAGTGACATAAACCCTTCCCTCCCCAAGTTGCTTCTGGCCATGGTGTTTCATCACAGCAATGGCAAGTTACCCTTACTTAACCCCTAGCTAAGACATGAGAACATGCGAGGTCGTGGTTTGCTCCAACTTACTGGCAATGAGCTCAGGAAGCTTTTAAGGTTTACGATTTAACTGCTTCAACCTAAAAAGCAACATTTACAAATGCATGTGATCATCACAAGACCGAAATACCATATAAAAATGAAACTTCAATGTACAACACAAGAGTCTCCCACAGGCTTTTCTATACTTTATTTGTGTTGCTGGGGACAGACACTTGGGGCCTTTCCCACAGCAGGCGAGAGCTCTACCACTTGGCCCTGCCCATTTCCAGTCCTATTCTAAGTATTTTCTTGAGACAGGGTCTCACTAAGTTGAAAGCACTCTGCTGTGGCCCAGGCAGGCCTTGAACTCGCAATTCTCCTTGCTCAGCCTCTTGTGGTTGAGTACAATAGCTACAGCATAGGCCAGAGTCACAGACCGCTCCCAGGTCACTGGAACGTGGGGTTTAGGGACTAAATTCATTTGTGTTTGTTTGTCCCGTTCCTACTTACTGCTGTCAGCATTTGTTTCAGCACACTTAATGACTACAGTGGCATATGCACGATTTCATCTTCTGCACCATTATTGTACTTGGGTATCTACTGAGAAAGCAATCTCTCATTCAGTTATCTGACTTTTCATTTAAGTGTATTATATAGGTGTTATATAGTGTATTATATAGGTGTTTTGTCCCAATGAAGTCAAAACTGCTTTCCCAAACCACAGGGTTTTTTGTATGTTTGTCTGTTTGGTTGGTTGGTTGGTTTTGATTTTGGCTTTTCATGACAGGGTTTCTCTGTGTAATCCTGGCAGTCCTGGAACTCACTTTGCACTAACCACAGCTTCCATCAGAATCAAGCACCACCTGGGGCCCTATAAAGAAATAAGGGTCTCCTATCCAAATACTAATTAAGAGGAACTAATAGTGCTTAGCTTCTGAGATAGACAAGATCAGGCATAGTTGAAATAAGAAATGTGGGTTGATTAGATAAATTTCTTGGGAATGTCTGGTGGGGACACTTGACTTAGAAATAAATAAAACCTCTAAGGTGTAGCAGACCATTCCCGACGGCAACGTGCTTGCTACTATCTCTGTACACTAATGAGACCACAACACTTTCAAATATATTTCTACAACCCAGGTTAACCTTGCAGAAACAGCTCATACAACACAAATAATCATAGTCAGTAGTGATTTTGCTTAAGCTGCCTTGGGGCTGAGTTCCATTTTGAAGTTTAGACTCTCTAGAAACTGGCTTTATTTATCAGGGGTGGGGTGGGAATTTGGTTTGGACTGTTCCCTGGGGCCTGTGCTGAGCTGAAGTAATTTTCTATCTACCCTCTCTGTTTTGTTGTTTTTATGGCGCCCACCAGTATGAAAAGAAGGGGGTGGTTATTAGTATGTCCTCCTCCAAACCAAGAGGAGAACAGTAAATATTTAGGGAGATACTTGAGTATTAGGAAAAAATATTTTGTAATACTTTACAGGTTCCAAAGCATCTCATAGATTCCAAACTCATTCTTTCCACACCCAGAGCCATTGGTGTGAGCAGCTCTCTCTCTCTCTCTCTCTCTCTCTCTCTCTCACACACACACACACACACACACCACAGACACATACATACACAGACACACATATCAACACATCACACACACATCATACACATAGACACACACATACCACACACACCACACACATAGATACATACAGACATACCACACACAGACACACACTACATACACAGAGACCCACACACAGACACACACCACACACAGACACACACACATAGACACAGACACCACACACACAGAGACACACAGACACCACACACACAGAGACACACACACAGACACACAACACACACAGAGACACACACACACACAGACACCACACACACACACACACACACACACACACACACACACCCCACATCATGGCCTGTGTCCCCTGAGGAGCTCCTGGCAGTGGGGGAGGCATCTGCCCAAGTGATATCCTTGGTATGAGAGTTATGGGAGCTTTGGTTAATGACTTGAGGAAGTAGTTGAGACACATAATTACTTCCTTGTAGCCTGACTACTCTCTCTGCTCTTCTAAAATATTTTGACTTGGAGGAAAGTAGAAATTAGGTATTTTTCTTACCAGAAAAAAAAGCTCAAAACTGAAACATTGTAATACTCAAGTAAAAGACATAATAAGGGATACTTGCAAAAAATAAATTTCATTTTTATATTTATTTATCTCATTGTATGTGTATCAGTGTTTAGCTCACACATATGTCACCATATGTGTGCTTGGTGCCTGAGGAGTCAGAAACAGGCATGGGATCTCCTGGAACTGGAGCTATAGATGGTTGAGCCACCACATGGGTGCTGGGAATCAAACCTGGGTTTTCTGTAAGAACAGGTGCTCTTAATAACTGAGCCATCTCTCTAGTCCACAGATACCTTTTCAAAAGTTAAAAATATAACAAAAATTAACAATTTAAAAATGATTTCTCAGTTGGGTGTGATGGAGTACACCTGTAATGTGGAGGCAGCATGATCAGGCCAGCCTGAGCTATAATGAGACCTTGTCTCAAGCTCTGCCCTACCCCACATACATTATTTATCTCACTGATGAGGAAGCCAATATGATAATAAAGTTGTTTCTAGGAGCAATTGAAGAACTGAGCATTTATAAGCATTTAAAAAGATATTAGTGATAAACACGGTAGTGCACACTTCTAGTTCCGGCACTCAGAGTAGTAAGATAATCAGGAGTTCAAGGCCAGTCTTGGCTACACAGCAAGTTCAAGGTCAGCTTGGGCTACGTGAGGTCCTATCTTAAAACAACAACAACAACTGATGTAGAATTCCTCTCTGTATGCTGGTGAATATGTCTTATTATCATTGGTTAATAAAGAAGCTGCTTTGGCCTATGGTGGGGCAGAATAGAGCTAGATGGAAAAACTAAACTGAATGCACAGAGAAAGAAGGCAAAGTCAGGCAGCTGCCATGTAGCTGCTGAAGGAGAAAGATGCCAGGACCTTATCAGTAGGCCACAAGATGTAAGAGTTAACTAGAAATACATCTGAGCCATTGCCAAACAGTGTAATTACAAAAAAAATGGCAATTAATACAGTTTCTGTGTGATTATTCAGATCTGGGTGGCCGGAAAATGAATGAGCAGTCTCCATTTACAAATGATGCTAACATGGGGCAACTGTATCTACATAAAACCTTGAGAGAGCTTGGGAAGCAATTCTAGACACAAAAGAACAGAGTTAAGCATGGCATTTTGGTAGCAGCATTTTCTCAGGTGGGCTCTGTTTGCTAGAAGCAAGCAGAGGCGTGATTCCTTTAAGAGAAGGATTCCTGACTCAGCGTTAACAGCCAAAACTGTGTAGCTTCTTTAAGAGATGGCTTCCTGGTTCATGCTGCTGACACAAATGGTTCTGGCTCTTTTGGGAGGTCCTGCTATGGACCACTTGAATGGAGATTTTGGGCAGCATGCTGCTGCAAGTTACTTGGCAGCATGGGACAACTGCTTCCCAGAGTTGAGGTGGTGAGCACAGCTCCCACGCAATGGTCCCAGAGCTGGTGGTGAATGTACCTCCACCATGTTAAAAGGCCAAGAGAGGTGGAGCCAGCATCCAGGGCTGCCATGACCACACTGCTTAAAAGGACCACCATTTTAAAAGTGCTCCTTGCCAGAAAAAGATTTCAGATACACAATAGGACAAATTTAGACATAAAAGACTTTCTAAATGAGACACAGTGTGTTTTAAAAAATGTATGTAGGCTTGGGAGAGAGAGGAAAAAAAGTATAGACAGTTATAAAAAGAAATAGTTTTAAAAAATAAAAGTCTGTAAAGAGACAGGAAAAGTAATATAAAAGTACAGACAGTCATAGATTAAAGGAGTAAAGATAATAAAATAAATATTAAAAACTAGTAGAGAAAAAATAAACCATGTAAAGATGGAATATACACAGAGAGTCTAAATTGTGCATATTGTTGTGTTTTCTTTGAATTTTTTGACTCCAGAGAGGCATTTGATTCTGGGGACTGCTGAACTAAACCAACATACATATTTTAAAGGTCTCTTGACTTCAAAATTTGAGTTTAAGGATATGTTATGGAAAAGAGGTTCTGCTTTTGTTTCCATAGAAGATGAAAACCTGTGGATTCCTTCCAGGCTAATGTGGTTTGATAGAATAAGACCCCTCTGAAAGGTCTCTATGAACCATAAAAATGCTTCACCCAACAAATATCAAAAAGCAGTTTGGTGAAAACAATACCCAAATTCCCAAAATGATTGCTTATAAATGTTTATTTTCATTTTAAAAAGTTTGGTTATAAATGGTTAATGGAAATAAGAGGGGAATATAGTATAGAAATGAATACCTTACATTGGTATGGATTCTGGTTTATTGATGCAAATTTAAGGTTGATTTTGTTACCCTGTGTTTGTGTTTGTACAGCTTGTTTTAAAATGTATAATTAAAATGTATAATTAAAAGTTACAGATTAATAGATAGCCATTTATAATAGTCAAACTTATAGTCATGTTAGTTAGGTTTTCTAGATATATAGAGAGATATTTCAGTTAGATAATCTTCAACACTTCAAAGACCTACAGAATATGGCATTAAAATGTTTTAAGAACTTAGACTTTTCTCAACAGTGAGACATGTCTGCTTCTGGCAGCACCAATTACTGTAAAGAGGTTGATGGGCATCAAAGAAACGTGCTATGGAATTTGCCTTCAATGTCACAGGGATAGAGATTTGGGCAAGAAACTGCTCTTGCCTGGACTGCTTGACAGTATACTGTATGAGCTGGATATGTAGGACTTACAGAAAAATGACTGCTGAACTTGCCTAAAGACAGCCCTTCAGGGTTCCTGCTTTATGGAAGAGTCTGCCAGACATTTTTCAGGACACAGAAGAAAGTACCTGAAAAATTGCCATTACAGGCAAAACAGTCTTTCAAATTTCCTGCTTCATGGAATAGTCTGCCAGATACTATGGGCCTGTAGGCTAAAGTTAGATGCCCCAATGTTACAGAACTTTGGGTGACTGTTCAGGCATTGAGATGTCTCTGTCAATTCTAGACTTTTAGAAGTTGCTTACAACATACTTCCTATTTACTTAAGTAATACTATCTCCTTCTGGAGTCCTTGATGGAGTTGAAAACAAATAGTTATAGTTATAATTTTCAGATACAAATAGATTATACTTGTTTTGCTTTATGTAATTTTATTATCTTAAAGTTAAAACTTTCCTTTTCATTTAGACAGAAAAGGAGAGATGATTTGGGATTCCCCTCTGTATGCTATGAATATGCTTTCTTACCACTGGTTAATAAAGAAGCTGCTTTGGCCTATGGCAGGGCAGAATAGAGTTAAGCAGGAAAAATAAACTGAATGCAGGGAGAAAGAAGGCAGAGTCAGGCAGATGCCATGTAGTCGCTGAAGGAGAAAGATGCCAGAACCTTACCAGTAGGCCATAGTTTTGTGGTAATACATAGATGGATAGAAATGGGTTAATTTAAGATGTAAGAGCTAACTAGAAATACAGCTGAGCCATCAGCCAGTGTTGCAATTAATATAGTTTCTGTGTGATTATTTGGGTCTAGGTGGCCAGGAAACAAATAAGCAGTCTCCGTTTACAAACAACAAACAAACAAACAAAACAAAGCAATAATATTACAATAAGATTTGAGGGATAGAAACTGTGGTGGTTTGAATGAGAATAACCCCCATAGATGTATATTTTAAACACTTGCTCCCCAGTTGGAAGAATTTTGGGGAAGGTGTGGTGGTTTGAAAGAGGCCACACAGGAAGTAACTATTAAGAGGTGTTGCAGGAAATTTGATCACACTGTGTATAAATGTGCTGCTGTTTCACCTTGCCTGCCTTTGATTGGTTTAGTAAAGATCTAAACAGCCAATAGCTAGGCAGGAGAGGATAAACAGGACGTCTGGGCAGAGATAGGAACTCTGGGAAGAATCTGAGGCATGGGATTTGCAATGAGACATGAAGGGAGTAGGACATATAGTATAGAAGAGGTAACAAGCCATGTGGCAGAATGTAGATTAATATAAATAGTTTAAGTTAAAAGTTGGGACTAAGCCTAAGCTAAGGTCAATCTTTCATAATTAATAAAAAGTCTCCATGTTATTATTTGGGAGCTGGAGGTTCAAAGAAAGACTGGGCTGGAAGGAGCTGTGGCTCTGTTAGAGTAGTCATGGCCTTGTTGGAGAAGTATGTCACTATGGAGGTGGGCTTTTGGTGTGGGAAGTCCTTCTATATATGTGTTGCTTTTATTGGTTAATGAATAAAGAAGCTTTTGGCCAATGGCTTAACAGAATATAGCCAGGCTGGAAAATATACATACAGAGACTAGGTGGAGTCAGGGAGATGCCATGGAGCCACCAGAGGAGAAAGACGCAAGCCGTCAGCTGGAACCTTGCCAGTAGGTCACAAGCCTCGTGGTAAGATATAAAATAATAGAAATGGGTTAACCAAAGATATAAGAGTTAGCTAGGAATACACTTAAGTGATTGGTCAAGCAGTGATTCAAATACTATAGTTTCTATGTGATTATTTCGGGAGTCTGGGTGGCTGGGAAACCAACAGGTGGCCTCCAACATCAGGCTTTGAGGTCTCCCATGCTCAAGCTATGCTCAGTGTAATACAGTTACTTCTACTGCCTTTGGATGACGATGGGAAACTCTCAGCTCCTTCTCCAGCACCATGTCTGCCTGCATGTCACCAAGTCCCATCACGAAGATAATGGGCTAAACCTCTGAAACTGGAAGCCAGCACCAATTAAATGTTTTCCTTTATAAGAGTTGCTATGGTCATGGTGTCTCTGCAGTAATAGAACCCTAACTAAGACAGAAGGAATAGGAGGCGTGGCCTTGTTAGAGAAACTATGTCACTGGGGGTGGGCTTTGAGGTTTGTGCCTCTCTCTGCCTCCTGCTTATGGATTAAAATGTGAGGTCTTTAGCTGGTCGTACGGTCATACTGAAAGACCTGGATAAATCCAGACCTCTCTAGCAGGAAGAGAAGAGCCAAAAATCCAGGTTAGCCCGGTAAGTGACTCTGTTTCAGGAACTAGCTGAAGATAAAGTTAGATTATAATCTTGACAATAATCTTGAGAAACAGGGAGTTACCCCCTTGTGATGATCATTGGTATTTTTGGAATTTTCCAATGACACCCTCCCCACCCACTTTGGATACTGGGTTGTGGTTTCTTCCCTTAAAAACTTCTCCTGGCTACGAGGGGTCGAACTCCTCCCCTGCGTGGGCTATGAGTCTCGACCCCAGCGCTGGTACTTGTCAATAAACCTCGTGTGATTGCAGCAAAGATGGTCTCTTGTGAGTTCCTGGGGGGTCGTGTTTTCCCAAGACTTGAGTGAGAGTCTCCCCGATCCAGAGGTCTTTCAATACCTCCGGTCTGCCATGATGGAGTCTAACCCTCTGAAACTGGAAGCCCAAACTAAATGCTTTCTTTTAGATGTTGCCTTAAAAAGTAACTGAAATACACCAGAAAAACAGCTTATAAGGCAATGGACCCATAACTGTTGAAGTGACCCTATCTACCATTTAGAAACCTACAAGTTAAGTGCAACTTCACAATGGCTAGGCTTCAATCAGTCAACAGCCAATTCAAAGTGAGACCACTCTGCTAAAGACTGCTTTCTCCACTCACACCCTATTGGTGAGCTTTGAATACTTTCACTTTTCCTGAGGTAAGAAGAGTTCACCCATGGCACAATACACAAGCATCGAAGCACTGCACACCGTGGAGTTTCACTGAACTCTGGGAAGTCATTTCTTTGGCTTAAGGTGGGTAGTGAAGGGAAACCCATGCGAAGCCCAGGGGGTGAGGCACAGGGCAACAGGCCTGCAGTTTTAATGTCGTCTTCACAGGTGAGGGCATAAGGCTCTGTTAGCGGGAGCACAGGCAGTTCCGCTCCCAGGCTCCCACTATCTCCACCTCACTGTTCTCCCTGCCCAGCTGCAATAGTGTCTTCCCTTTGTTGTTCGGTTTCCAGAAACGTGAGCCTGCTCCACCTTGTCTGGAGGTCAGAGAGTCTGAGCTGAGTTTTGCTCTTTCAAAGTTGTTGACCAAAGGTGTGGCACAAAGCAAGACATCCTGACCCAGGGTGTGGTTACTTGGTGTTTTGGACATTAAGATGGCCCCTAGAGGTAGATTTGCACCACTCTGACCATAGGTCAGAGAATTCAAGCACACTTCTGCCCCTTCTTTTGAAATAGGAAATTTGACATAGGGAGTGTGGCTGCCTTCAGGATACTTGGTCTAGGGTAGGTTCACTGCCTCAGACATCAACTGCTCTTCTCAAGAAGATATCTCAAGTGTTAGAGCAAGTAACTGTTCTGGTTGTCCTTTGGATCATGTTAAAGCAGGCTTTTCCATTTTTCTTGCCTTTTGTATTGGGGTATAAAAGTGTATGCAAAATTAAACACGGGCAGACTAAGAACTCAAAACTCAAAATTCAGTATTCAATATCTGCCAAGTTGCCCTCCCAGTATATCCTGTCTCTGTGTTTCTTTCTTATCTCTGTTCCTCCTACCTAACGTTTCTAATCCTCGTGCCCCTTCCTTGGAATGTATGAACCGGCCATGGCTAGGACTGCAGTAGAAGTCACCCCAAAAAGGTGGCTCCTGACATATGGCAGACCAACATGGATATAGTTCAGGGTTGTGTTATTTGTGTGTATGTGTGTGTCTGTGAGAGAGTGTGTATGTGGTATACGTGTGTGAGTGTGTGGTATGTGTGTGTATGAATGTGTGTGTGGTATTTGTGTGAGGGTATGTGGTGTGTATGTAGTGGGTGTGAGTGTGTGTAATGGAGGTGAGTGTATGTGGTGTGCATGTGTGTCTGTGAGAGAATGTATTGTGATGTATATGTGTAAATATATGGTATGTGTGTATGAGTGTGTGGAATGTGTGTGAGCATATGTGGTATGTGTGTGAATATGTGTGTGTGTCTGCAGTATATGTACGTGGTGTATGTATATATGTATATACGTCTGTGAGAGAATGTGTTAGTTGTGTGTGTATGCATGGTATGGTGGTGTGTGTGTATGCATGTTCACAATTGTGTGTACATGTACAGGCACATGTGTGTGCATACATGTGAAGGCCAGAGGGTGACATCCACCATATTCCTCAATGACTCTCCACCTTATATACTGAGGCAGGGTCTCTCACTTGAACTCAGAGGCCACCAATTCGGCTAGTCTAGGTAACCAGATCACCTTAGGGACTACTGTACTGGAACTGTGGGGGCCACCATGCCACCGGCTGGCTTTTATGTAGGTACTGGAGAAGCCCCAATTCTGGCGCTTATGCAGCAAGCTCATTCTCTTATGAGCCATCATGTTCCCGGCCCGTGAAAACCTTAACAAAAGGCAAAAAGACTAAGTCATCTAGGTCACCCAGACCAAACCTCTGCAGTAACTATAACAATGATGGTAGAATAAAATTACAAAAACCATAAAATTCAATGACAAGACAAAGTGTAGAAGTCTCTTCTAACTATAACACCTAAACAATTTTCTTTCCAGGCTATAAAAAAAATATTTTTCTCTTTTCTTTTTCCTTAAAAAAAGAAACTTCTGGGGCTTAGAAGATGGTCCCATGGCTAACCTGCTTGCTGCGCAAGAACGATTTCAGATTCCCAGCACACACATGAACAGTTGCATGGGGTAGCACACGCTTGTAATCCCAGCACTGCAGAGATCTAGGTGATGTCATGCTAGCAACCAGCCTGGCCAATCAGTGAACTCCAACTTCTGTGAATTCTCCTGTCTCAAAAGGTAAGGTGGACAGCAGGAGGGATAGATGCCTAACCCTGACCTTTGGCCTCCACAGGGACATATGTGGGAGTGCACTTTTCACTCCCCAAAATACTGCTCCCTCAGCATCCCCCAAATGCAAAAGAAAAAAGTTCAAGGTAACAAGGTTTATCCTTGGATTAATTCATTGTCAAAAGATTACAGTCAGATTACAAAGATAGTTTCATTTACAAAATCTAAATTAAGAAATGCTTGATGCCGGGCAGTGGTGGTGCACACATTTAATCCCAGAACTCGGGAGGCAGAGGCAGGCGGATCTCTGTGTGTTTGAGGCCAGCCTGGTCTACAAAACAAGTTCCAGGACAGCCAGGGCTACACAGAGAAAACTTATCTTGAAAAAAACCAAACAACAAAAAGAGAAAAAGAAAAAGGAAGGAAGGAAGGAAGGAAGCAAGCAAGCAAGCAAGCAAGTAAGGAAAGAGAAGAAAGGGAAAAAGAAGTGTTTGGTGGGCAAGTGAACGGCATGCTGTGAGTGCTTTAAAGTAGACTAAGCAAGTTCATTTATTGTCTGGCATGAGAAATTCTCTCATCGTGAAGTCCTTTTTAAAAGGACACAGTCTGTGGGAAATGTAAAGCATTCATGGGAAGGGTCGGCGGCCCAAATACTCAGAGGAAAACTCAGGTGCAGCGCAGAGTATTGTAGCACACGCCTGTAATTCCAGCACTTGGGGGCTAAGGCAGGAGAATCTCAAGGGCAGGTCAACCTGGGCTACGCAGCAGGGCTCTGCCTGCCTCTGCCCTCTGCCCTCTATTTCCTGTCCCACCGACTTCTGCCCCATCTCTCTTATATGTGTATACACACAAATAAACATTTGCAGATCATAAGAACTTACCAGGACTTTCAGCAAGGTCTTATCTTTAAACTG
The DNA here is from genome assembly GCA_004026605.1 of Ondatra zibethicus. Taxonomy (NCBI): domain Eukaryota; kingdom Metazoa; phylum Chordata; class Mammalia; order Rodentia; family Cricetidae; genus Ondatra; species Ondatra zibethicus. The sequence goes on along the minus strand of PVIU01013947.1, from coordinate 33,976 downwards.
AAGCAATGACAGAAATTTCTCTATCACTAAAAGCACAGTAAGTGGCTAAAATAACGTAAGGTGAAAACGCAGTCATTTTCAGCACAAGTGCTTGGCTGGAAAATTCAATTCAGTTTCATTTGGTGGCAATAGGGCATATGTTTTAAGGTGTTTTGGGCCTGACATAAAGACAAAGTTTTGAATGAATGCCACCCAAGTCGACATGTGACTTCAGCTACTGGCCTGAAGCTGCTGCAACTTAAGTGACTTTAAGAACTTGCTATAATCAAAATAAATATGTTTGAGTTTGTGTTTAAAACGTCTCTTTGGTAATTTACAAAGGTAAATAAAAGAAGGCTCTATTTAACAGATAGTCGAAATGTTAGTATTTGTACCGAGTAGAAAAACTGTATCCGAGAGAAGTCATCTGTGAGGTTTGTTTTGTTAAGGCGGTCTCACATGTAACCCAGGTTGGCCTCTTAACTGCTTGTATTCCTTCCTCACCTCTCAAGTACTGGATCACAGATGTGTGCCAGCACATCTGGCTAAATTCATCACTGAAAACAACTATATGATCAGCAAGAATCCTCATTGGGTTGTGGAACCTGAAGACTCACTGGGTCAAGGAACTTTTTGCCAAACATGATCTGATCTCAATTCCTGGTCCCATCTGGTAGAAAGAGAGAAGCAACTACTGCAAGTTGTCCTCTCACCTCCACACATAGAATGTGTGTGTGTGTGTGTGTGTGTGTAATAAATAAGTAAATGGATAAATGTAATTTTAGAATGTAAAAAACATATTACACATCTTTCCTGATTCATTAAAGCTGTGTTCTTTCATAAATACTTTATCCCAAGGGTAGGTGAGCTGGCTCAGCAGTTAAGGGCACTTGCTGCTCTGACCCTGATTCAGTTCTCAGGACCCCCACCAGGTGTCTTACAACTACCTATAACTCCAGTTCCAGGGGATCCAGCACCCTCTTCTGGCTTCCTAGGGTCCCTGCATGCATGTGGTACACAGACATATACTCAGGCACACATGTGTACACATAAATAAATAAAGCTTCAATTGCTTGATCTCGAAATTCCATATTGTAAAACACAACAGGATCAAAGAATTAGTGAATTTAAAAGCTAAAAGAATATTCAAGGTACCTCCCATGTAGAGGATCGCAAGCTTTTGCCTGGTCGTTGAATCCCCCGTGGTCCTTGTAAAAATGCTGATGGGCAGGCCTTCTGCCCATGCTTCTACTGAAATAGCCAGCGTACTTCATGCCCACACTAGGGCAACTCATGCAGGCAGTGTGTAAATCCCCTAGAGGAGTGGAACTCCTGCTGTCCACACCCTGAATCGGGGTTGTTATGCTGCTCATAACAACCATATCTCAGGGAGGCAGCTTCTGTGTTTGATCCTCATGTGTATTCACTGCCTCCTGAGACTACTATGCTACTCACGGAAGCTTCTGGCAGGAACCAACATAAGCGTAAACTCACGTAACATGGGCTTCCACAAGTACACCAGTGCACAGGCATTGAGGACATTGAGGAAAGAAACGCACGACTGACCTGTTTCTTCTGGTATTTGTTCAACAGACTCAGAAACAAAGCGTAGCATCTGGAATAGCTGGCTAGGGCCGCACAGCAGTCACGGTAAGAGGTCAGTTTGCTGTGGGTAAGGCCAAAGGGGAAAAGAAGAGTAAATTCTATCTTCTTTCATCCAAGGGCACATAGTAAAACTCTAAGTGTAGACCATGCAACTCATGAAAAGAAGTACAGAAATGCCTCATACAGTCCAGAGAAATGGGTTGATTCACTGTCCAAAGATGTCAGTTAGATTACAAAGATAAAGTTTAGTTTACAAAGTCCAGAGGAAATGTAGAGAGACTTGCTATCTGCCCTAGACACTGGGGGGACAGAGGGAACTTTTTAAAGTCTTTCCTTAGGGGGCTGAGGACCTAACTCTGTGGTAAACACTTGTCTAGCAAGCATGAGCCTCTGGGTTTGGTTCCCAAAAATGGCAGAGCCCTGGGGATGGCAGCATAGTGTCCGACTTTATTTTCTGTTGCTGTGATAAACACTATGATCAAGAGCAACTTGGAGAGTGAAGGGTTAATGATTGGGTGCTGGAGTAAGGGCACTCACTGCTCTTGCAGAGTTGCAGGCTCAGTTTCCAGCACCCACAAGGTGGCTCAGCCTGTAATTCCAGCTCCAGTAGAGGAAGCAGCCTCTTCCGACCTCTGAGGGCACCAGGCACACACGTGGCACACACATGGCGTACACGTGGCGAACATACATACACGCAGGCATTCGCAGTATACACAAAGTAAATCTTTTAAAAAAACTAAAAAACTAATGGCAGTCAAACCATTTGCAAGACCGATCAAAGAAATAATAATTAAAAAAAACCAGACTAAACATGAAAGGCAATTTTAATGACCAAGAGGCCACATAATATGAGAGTAAAAGGTGTGAATTGTAGCCGGGGCAGTGGTGGCGCACCCCTTTAATTCCAGCACTCGGGAGGCAGAGGCTGGCAGATATTTGAGTTCAAGGCCAGCCTGGTTTACTGAGTGAGTTCTACTACAGTAAAGGCTACAACAGAGAAATCCTGTCTCAATGGGGGGAGGAGGAGGGGAGGAATGTGACCTCCACAGTCAAAATGCCTGACTTGAACTGCAGCGCTATAACCTACTGATTGTATGATGTTAGGAGAAACATTGTATCTCTCTGTGCCTCAGTTTCCTCCTGCGCTGGATGAAAATGGCAATAAAGTCACCTATTTGATTAGTTCTTGCAGAGCCCTTAGAAGATTGCCCAGCATACAGCAAGTACAGTACACAGAGTTGCAAACAAGTAAAATAATAATAATAAAGCTATCATTAGAGACAAAACTAATTAAAATGGACATTGATTGATTAAGGTGCTAGAAACCAAAGCTAGGGCCTCTCGTGTGTTAGGCAAGCGCTCTACCATAGAGAGCTACAGGTACAGAGTCACACACCAGATTTATTTATTTACTGAAACAGGATCTTACTATGTACTCCAACCTGGTCTCAAACAACTACCAAGATTTCTCCCTCAGCCTCTAAAAGCTGAGATGGAACCATTTAATGTTATTTGAAAACTTGGGGGGAAAATGAACAAATTCTCAAAAAAAAACAAACACTGTCTGAAGCTAAACCAAGTGGAAAACGTGACAGTACACGTAGTCTTTAAACACGTGAGTTAGCTGGTCATGGGGCAAGTACCTGTAGTCAGGTCTACTCAAGAGACAGAGGAAGGAGGACCATTTGAGCTCAGCAGTCTGGGATCAGCCTTGGCAATACAATGAGACTCTATTGAGAGAGAGAGGGAGAGAGAGAGAAAGAGACAGAGACACACAGAGAGAGACAGAGAGACAGAGATAGAAGAAAGGAATTGTTAATTAATTAGTAGTCACTATCCACACACACTTTGATTGTACTTTCCCACTCATTTTATGATCATGCTATCAAAACAAAAACACAAAACTAGTATGACAAAGGAAAAGGCAAGGCCACTCACTGTACCTCATTGACCATTCAGAAAAATCTGAAACAGTGTGTTAGTTAACTAAACCCAACCATGTGCAACAGCTTCCTAAAGGAAACCTAGAAGATTGCTCAGATAAAGCACCTGCCACAAAGACCTGAAGATCTGAGTTCAGATCCTCGCACAGAAGCCAGGAACAGTGGAGCACCTGCCTGTCGGTAAGGCCAGCACTCCTGTGGGGGGATGGGAGTAGAGAGGTGAACAAGGACCTGGACTCAAACAAGGGGGACGATGAGAATCAACACCCAAGCTAACACTTGAGATTGTCTTCTGACCTCCGCACGCACTACACTGAGGCTCGAGTTCTGGCGTACACACACACACACACACACACACACACACACACGCACACACACACACCAGAAAATAATGGTCTAATAATGTAATTTACTACGTTAATGGATTGAAAAAGCAATGCCTATAATCAATGGATCCTGGGCAAGCATATGAATTAACAACTAGGTTTAATGACAGAGATTTTTTTTTATTACAGCCTTTCAAATGGTACCTAAAAAGTCAGGCATAATAGTACATATATGTAATCCCAGCACTCTGGAGGCAGAGAGAGACAGATATCTGTGATTTTGAGGCTAGTCTGATTTATGTATTGGGATCTTGTCTCCAATGAGGGGGTGACGGGAGCCTACAACAGTTATTTTCAGCTGGTGAGATCATGAAACAATTCCTTAATGTCAAGGAGGAGGCAGCCCTCAGTTTTATATTCGAGTCCTAAGCAATGTAATAAAGAAAAGCTGGGAGCTAGTCATGGCAGCTCAGACTTATAATCCTAACACTTGGGAGGCTGAGGCAGGATTGCCAGGAGTTCAAGGCCAGCCTGGACTATGGGGTGAGACTATCTCAGCATATTAATAAATAAATAAATAAAAATTTTTAAAAGAGGTGGAGAAAAGTTGCAATATTTTGACAAAAGCAAAATAATCATTCTCATTTGCAGGCAATTTACAAGAGAATCTATAGACAAACCCTTAGACATAATGCTCACCAGATTTCTGATGAAATTAATAAGTAATAACCAGATAAAATTAATAAGTAAATATTGATTGTATTTACAATCATTAGCATAGCCTCTGAGGAAGTAACTTTTCCATAAGGACCTAGGGATAAATCTTGAAAGGATGGGAAGTCTTTATGGGGATATTTACTAAATTGTATTAAAGGACATCTTAACTCTTAGGAGGCTGAGGTAAGAGGACTGGACTTTGGACTACTACCCACTGTGGGGAGGGGGGAGGGAGAGAGAGAGCAGAGATAGACGGGGGGGGGGTGATCATAAGACTGTTGGCCATGCTCATAGAAGGAAAATGTAGATGCATAACTTAAAGCTTTTCTGAAATTGATCACCATCTGGTTACTGTTGAACAACCTAGATTCAGTGATTATTAAGTGTGGGGCAGAGCAGGTGCAAAGGTGTGTGAGTCCAAGTTCAAACAACTGACACATGATTCTAAGAATATAATGTGAGACTCGAGCTGCCCAGGCCACAGTCCGTGCAGCAGCTTTGCCTTCTGGCAGATACCACAGCACCCACTGAGCACTGCCTGCCAATCCCTACCTTACAGACTTGCAGGTATCACCTGGAGAAGTAAGTTTACATCAAAAGGGGGTGCCAGACATTTATTCTGCTCCCCACACCCTTCCCTGCCTCCTGCCCAGGAACCAGAGCACCTGGCTACAGGTGTGTGCTGTGAAAATGCCCTCAGCCTCAGAATGGTATAACAAAAGCCACCACTTCTGCCATGCCGGCTCTTAGCTCTCTCTTCAGAGGCCCTGACTGCTGTGGAATATTAGTTTAAGATATGTTACATTCATTCACGCTGTGGAATATTTGTTTATTGATGTAAAGGTGTATTGCATTCTTTTATGTTGCATTTGGTTAACTCTGAAAAGCTGTGTTATTTGCCTGCCTAAAGCACCTGATTGGTCTAATAAAGAGCTGGATGGCCAATGGCAAGGCAGGAGAAATGATAGATGGGGCTGGCAGGCAGAGAGAATAGGAGGAGAAACCCAGAGAAGAGAGCAGGAGGCCAGAACAGCCAGTCACAGAGTAAGAAGGAAAGAAAGATATATAGACTAGAGAAAGGTAAAAAGTCCAGAGGCAAAGCATAGTTAAAGAGAAACGGATAATTTATTTAGAAAACTTGGTTAGAAACAAGCTAAATTAAGCCTGGGCATTCATAAGTAAGGATAAGTCTCCAAGTATTTATTTGGGAGCTGGGTGGCAGGCCCCCAAAGAGAAAAAAAAAACCAACTACAGCTACCATGCTCTCTGTCTGTCTTCCCGTGTCATTAATATCCCTAACAACTCCCCTCTCCAGCAGTCTATCTCAGTGCCCTTCTTGGGCCCCCACCAGAGACCTTTCAAAAACAACTATTACAAATTAAACCAGATCACATCTGAATCCGCCATCTCCTTTTGGAGATAGAGCCCTTGAGTGTTATTTCCAGTATGCCAAAAATTGTGTTGTGTTTTGTGGTCCATCATTCTTTATTCTAAGGGGCAAAGACGACATTCAAGCAAAATAACACACCCATGAGGCTAGTACAGCCTTGCTAGGGGGTGGCTGGCGGCAAGCAGGGAGTTACATTACACTCATGAGGCTAGTGCAGCCTTGCTAAGGGGTGGCTGGCGGCAAGCAGAGAGTGACATTACACTCATGAGGCCAGTGCAGCCTTGCTAGGGGGTGGCTGGCGGCAAGCAGAGAGTGACATTACACTCACATGTGGGGTAGGAAAGGGCTTGTTTGGCTCATGTTTCCCCGTCACTGAGGGAAGGGAAGTCAGGGTGGACATTCAAGCAGGAACTGAATCTGGGCATGGAGAATGCGGCCCAGGGCTTGCCTCCCACAGTTTGCTCCGCCAGCCTTCTAGATAACCCAGGTCCACCTGCCCATAGCGGGCTGGGCCACCCCACATTAATCAAGAAATGCGCCACAGACCGATCTGCTGGAGACCATTCCTCAGCTGAGGTTTCTTCTTCCCTGGTGACCTGACTTCATACCCGGGTCACAAAGACTAACCCATGCGGCATTTTTAATGAGGGGTCTTCGTCGTCTTGGTCTACCTACCTGAATATTCTGGCAATATTGGTACAGACATCCTTGTCATCCATGTAGTGTTCCAGCACTGTGCAGAGCTGGGGGAAGGCCCTGAGACTCAGGAGCTTGCATCGCGTCAGAGGTGAGTCGGCCAGGTTTCTCAGCGTGGCAGTTGTCTAGGAGAATGTGTGCTTGTCATTTTATTAAAACTTAAAACCAGGGCAACCACTAGGAAACCCACGCCTCCCGGGAGTGCCCCTGGGGGCATGGGGAGGGGTAGCAGAGAGGAGAACAAAGGAGCACGTGTCAGCGCAGTTGGGAAGAAAGGGAGACTGCTGGTGTGGCAGCGCGTGACTGCAGTCTCAGCACAAGGAAGTTGAGACACAATGGTTACAAGTTCAAGGCCAGCCTGGGCTGCAAGAGGGACCCTGTCTCAAACAAACAAATACAAAAGCATGTAGATGGAATATTAATATTTTAAAGTAAACTGTTTACCAAACCCTCAGAGTTAAACAATCACCATCTTGTCCTTGAATGACCCTGTCATAGACATGAGAGTACTCCATATTCTGCACATTAGAACCTTCCCACTGCAAATTCTTTTTTTCCTAATTCTTATTACTTTATTTATTTATTTAGTGCGCGCGCGTGTGTGTGTGTGTGCGTGTGTGTGTGTGCGCGCACACACACCCTGTGGGGAGGGGTACCCACATGCTGTGGCACTCATGCAGAAGTCAAGAGCAACTGTTCTCTGTTTCTACCATGTGTGATCCGGGGACCAGGTTTAGGTCACGGGGCTTGCTATGTAGCATCTGATCCCCCTGCCTCTACTTCCCCAAGGCTGAGATTCCAGGCATGTGTCCCTAGGCCCGGTTTCCCACTCTAAAGTCTTCCAAGGAACACTGAATGATGAAGCCAATCGTTATGGAAGACTTTCAGTCTCATTTTATTCAAAGAGGCAAATACCGAGTTCTGACAAATTTAGCACATTTCGTTAAAAGCTTGTTTTAAGAATACTTTTTGTTTTGGGCTTTTGTCTGAGGGTCAAGGAGAGAGCAAGTTGGTAAATCTGTGACAGTGATTTTGTTGTCTAGCAATTTTAATCTCAGTGTGAGCTTTCCCCACGGGATTCGTGGCCAAGTACTAGTGACGAGTCGCCCGGTCCCCGACTCCAGCCTGGCTTGCCTCCTTGCTCTCGCACAGCACCTTGGTGGGTGGCACCAATAGGCTGTCTGGTTAGTGTGAGATGAGATGAGGTAATGGGATGTGTGGATGGCATTGCTGGTGTCCACCGCCCAGGGTGGCTCTGTCCCCTTACTGAAGAGCTTTCCCAGAGGTGGAGGAGGGAGCATGGGCCTGAGAGCTGAAACTGCCTCTCCCCACTGTGGTGATTAGGATCGTGGCTCACTCCTCCACCTCTTATGGCCTCATCTGTGGGAAGCGGAATGGGCTTCCCCTGATCACTTTCTGGGTGGTGGTGTGGGTGGACTGTAGGAGATGTAGGGATGGTTTCTGTACACTGTAAGGCTCTATGCGGAAGGAAGGCATCGCTGTCGGCACCGCAGGCTTTGAAAGAAACAATCGACAAACCCGGAAACCTCACTGTGCACCTGGAACCTCAGTGTTTGGGGGTGGAGATGGGCGGATCAGTGGCTCAAGGCCTTGACTACAGAAAGAGTTTGAACCCTGCCTGGGCTAGGAGATCGTGTCTCAAAACAAAACCAAAAACACAACAAAAAAAATCCAAATCAAGTAAACAACAAAAATTGTAATGACAGGTGCCCTCGCTTGGCTTTCCTTTGTATCAATGAAGGGAAGCCCCTCCCATTCCACACCCCCCCCCCCCGCAGAAATAGGCACCTGGGCTATTTCACTAGCCTAAAAGTGGTTCTCAGCCTTCCTACAGCTCCTCACTGTGTGGCGACCCCAATCATAAAATTATTTTTGTTGCTACTTCAAAACCACAATTTTGCTGCTGTTAATCATACTGTTTCCTGGTGGCCTTAGGCAACTCCTGGGAAAGGGTTGTTTGAGGGGTCATGACCCAGCAGTTGGGAACCTCCTGTCTAAAGAATAGTTCAGTCACTCTGATCCCCACCACCACCATCCCGCTCCGCGAGACTGGAGAACCAGTACCCCAGTGATTCCTGTCTTTCCCCAGGGCAGGCAGAGCGCATGGGAGCCAGGGACATGCATGCCAACCATGTTTTGAGGACAGTTTCTTTTCTCTGTTCTCTGTCTGCCATGGCTGAGGAACTGTGGGGGTGGCACATGATGCCCAGTCAGCATGACCCCTCACCAACCTCCCAAACTTTAGGACCCCTAGGAACTATTAGTTCTTACTTAAACCCTAAGCCCTCCCCACTCCCTTTTCTCATCTCATTAGAAAAAGTTAAAAGTTTTAGAATTCTTTTGCTCCAAGCACACACTCTTTGTAAAGCTGGGCATAAAGGTTCACACCTGTAATCCCAACACTCTAGAGGCTGAGTCAGGGGGATTGTGAGTTGATACCAAGCTGGGCTACATAATAAGTTAGAGCCAGCCTGGAGTGAGATCCTATCCCCTACTCCCAAAAAAGGCCCAAAACAGGACTGGAGGCACACACATTACTACATCCTATGCCATACGACTTAAATTCCTCTTTCTGCACATGCTGTATTGCAGGGTGTGCACACAGTTAGAGGGGTAATGTATGATATCTAAGCATTTCCACATTTGTCAACTGTGGTGCTGGCAGGAAAAAAAAATGTGTTAAGCTTATACACCTGCGTGAAAACTACCTAGTAACGCCTCAGCATGTGATGCCATCAATCTGGGTGCCCAGGTCCACAAAGTCCCCCCTGCTCTCTGCTCTCTTGTCACCTGAAGACTGTGTCTATTCGTCTCAGGATAAGACTCGGCAGCCTGACCATGATCTCGGGACCTGCTTGTTCCCAATCACTCAAAGTCACCTCCTGCCACAGACCCCACAAGAACTCAACACTAAGCTCTCGCCGCCTGTCTACTCTGGGCCAGGAGCTTCAGGGAGGGCAGGTGTTGTGTTTGTCTTTTTGCCACTGAGCCGCCAGGTTCAAGGCTGGAGTGAACACATACAAATGAAAGCTCCTCGGCTCAGCGCCTGCTCTGGCTTCCGCCATCTCTCCCACAACTTCATCGCTTGCCAATCTCTATAGCCCCCTGAGAAGACACCATCTGCCACCGCTCTGTTCTGCTCTCCCTAAGGCCACTCACTGTGGTGAGGGGCTTTCAAAACCTCCCCGCCCTTGACTTCCCAAAGCCAAGGGACAACATCCACATCCTCCATGGCCTCACACTCTCAGTCCGTGCCTCTAGATTCACCTCCTGAACCTGCCTCTTTCCCTCCCCTCCATGTACCATGCTCACCCCCTCCTGACTCCTGCCTTCCAACATTTGTCCTCACTCAGCATGTCTTCCTCAACTACCCCTGCTCACCTGCAGGGCCCAGCTAGCTCCACTTCTTTGCACAGATGGCACGGTGACTATTCAGTGCCTCTTTTCTGTGTCAACACCACCTTGCAAGCCTCTCCCTCTGCAACCTTTTTATATGTGTATATATATATATATATATAATTTATTATTTTATATGTATATCATACACACACACACACACACACAAAATCATTGCTTTCATGTACCTCTTCTCCCATGGAGAGACCCTCTGGTGTGCCATCCCTTCCTCCCTCCCTCCCTCCCTTCCTTCCTAGGGTTTATTTACTTTTTATGTGTTTGAGTGTTTGCATGAATGTATGCGTGTACACCATGTAAGTTCCTGGTGCCCACAGAGGCCAGAGGGGCATTAGGGTCCCTGGAACTAGAGTTACAGGCATTTATGAGCCCTCACATGGATGCTGGGAAGTGAACCTGGGTCTTCTACAAGCGCGGAAAGCGTTTTTAACTTCTGAGACATCTCTCCAATCCCACAATCCATTTCTTAAAGCTTTTCAGTGTTTAGTCATTGGCAACTGGGAGGGTGAGACCCAGAGGGAAAAGGGAATGAAGAAAGAAGGGAGGAATGGGGAGGAGGCAAACTTCCCGTGGTTAAGAGACTTCTTAAAGGAGAGGTTAAAGTGGGCAGCTGGGGGAGGGGCTGCAGTGATCAGAAGGGCGAGTTCCACACCTAACTCTGAACTTCACTCCAACTCTTGAGCTCCTTCCATAGGAGTGAAACTTAAATTCATTAAAAACTCACAGCTGACTAGTAAGGCATGGAGCTAAGCCAGGATGGCCCCAGACCCGTGCTCTATGGGTGGTTATCTGTCCAGAGTAGACCACCCTACCTGAAGGCTGGAGCTGAGGGAGTCCACACTTCACTCAGAGATGTTTGCTCTCCCCTTATGCTCTCTGCCACTTACTGATTCTCCTTAGTTATTTCTTTAGGGAAAGCAGAGGACAAACTATGCCCATTTAGTTTCTAAAGGGCTTGCTGGAGACATCCACTCACAACTCCCAATTGCCATTTCACCAGGAAACAAAGCAGAAACCAGGAGCTGCAGTACTTCATCTGCAGCAGGGGAGGTAGGCAGAGCCAGGAGGCAGCTGGCTGTCTATAGGGAAGAAGAGAGGAGGAAGAGGAGGAGGAAAAAGAGGAGGAGAAAGATGAGGAGAAGTAGAAGAGGGAGAGGAAAAGGAAGAAGAGGAAGAGGAGGAAGAAGAGTTCATTGTCTCTGCTTTTGTTAGATGGCAATTGGAACAAAGGGGGTCTAAATTTTGTCATTTATCAAGGGAGAAACATTCCATCTTGGCCATGGCTAATTACCAACTGCAACTCTATGCTTGCTTCTCTGATGCACCCCCAAGAGCCTGGCAAAGCTGCCTGTCTTGCACTGAGCTAGCTGAGTCTTGAAGTCTCACTGTGCAGTCACTATCAGGAGACCCATTCTTGTTTTACTTTGGTGCTGGGGACTGAACCGAGGGCCTTGTACTTGCTAGGCAAGCACTCAATCATGAAACTAAACCCTCAACCCTAGGAAACCCATTTTAATGGATAAAACTACATTAAGAAGAGATTAGATAATTTATAAAGGCTCAGATAGCCTTTTAAATGCGATATATATAACCAGAACCCCTAAAACTTAATATACTTTTTTTTTTCAAATTGACTATTGGTATACAATTTTAAATTGTATTTTTGATGAGCAATGAACTGGAAAGGCCTTAGCAAGCCAGAGAAAATTTTGTCTTAGACTCTGAGAACCCTGGTTTCGGCCACAGCATAGGCCCAGCAGCTGGGTCCCCCTTGCTGTCATTCTCTGCTTCAGTGGGGAGCAAAAAAGGAAAGTTATGTGGTGGGCATGAGTCCCACTTCTCGCCCAGTACCCCAACTGTCTCCTTCCAGAGTATCTCCCTGGTAGTCAAGTTCCAGGAAACAGAGAGCAACTCAGTAAACAGGAACTTTTTTTGTTTGGTTGGTTTGGTTTTGTTTTTGGTTTTTGAGACAAGGATTCTCTGTGTATCTCTGGCTGTCCTGGAACTCACTCTGTAGACCAGGCAGGCCTTGAACTCACTGAGATTCGCCTGCCTCTGCCTCCCTGAGTGCTAGGGTTAAAGGCGTGCACCACCACCTCCCGCCTCCCTGGTAGTCTAAAAGCAGCAGCTACCATTCGGGAATATGGGGTGCCACATATCTGAATGGCCCTAACATCCCATCTCAGAACTCTCCCTTAGGATTCAAAGTTAAGCAAGCTGGTGAGCACCCCAGGAACCTCGCCCTCATTCAGGACACTACCATGGGAGACTCATTTTCCCAATCTAAAAAGAATCTTTCAGAGAAACTTTTGGGTGCCCTATGATTAAGGAGCCTGGAAACTACCACACTTCCTCAACCATAGCCAGCATCAGGTTCCATTTTATTCTTTGGGGTTGAGAAAGGTGTTATGTATATGATCTGACAAGCTACTCCATGGGTGACAAAGCGACTTGTCTGCATCATCTCATTTGCTGCTTGAAACAAGTGGTGGAACAGGCAGGAAAAACGCATTCCTTGTTACTGAGATGGTGAAACCTGTGCAGGACACGTGCAAGCGTCCAGGTAGCCCAGAGTCCTGGACTTCAGACTCCTTGTCCATTGCTTCACCCATTCTATTTGGCATTTGCCTTGAGACACATTTATTTCATCCCTCAATTGTCTAGAATATCCATACCCCAAGTCCAATTTCAACTGCCAATTGGAGGATGGTTCACTTCCCACTGACTCCGTGAAAAGATAAACACAGTCACCAGAGACCACAAACAAGGCCACATGGCTGAAACGCCAAGGCTGTACTGTTTCTAACCTCAGCTGAACCCACCACCCTCCACTAATGAAAGCACACCCAGGCTTTGGACTTCTGCCCAACTGAGACCACATATGTGCCCGAATCCAAGCCTCTGCGGTAACCCACGGGGTTTCGCATTGTCTCACATACGGTGAATACAGTCTGGCGGAAATACAAGACACCAACCACACTGTGTCACTGCGCACACGAAACTGTCAGAGCCAGAATTTTCCAAGAATCTCACAGGAGTCCACGAAGGCAGATGTAGATGAAAGTGGTTCATTCACAAGGCTGCTGAGGTCTGCCCACCACATCTCCTACCATGGGTCTTTGACTACAACAGCAAGTGCCCCTTCCTCCTCAGCCAGCAGGAAGTACCCCGTCCTTCCCACCCACAATGTCCTATTTTGATGCTCTAACCTGTGCCAATGTCCATTAATGGATATCTCTTTACTACCTGGAGGTCTTTTTGCCTTGGGAAAAAAATGAATATATGGCTGATCCTTTTAGTTTTAATGATCACATATCATTAAGATAATAGGGAAGCTGGAAGTTATATAAAATACATAGAATGTCAGTGCATCAACATGAGGGAAGGGGTCTGGAGACGATGCATCAATAGCTACTGAAAAAGAATGGGCATGAAGCATGATTAATAAAAACTCAGAGACAGAGTTAGGGTCCAACCTGAAGGTTAGAAAAACAAAACAGCCAGCCACTGGCTCTTACCTCAACCTCAGTCTGAAAATGGTGATCCTGCCTTCAGGAATCTCAGAATGAGTCTGGGACTGAGAGCTGTCTCCTCCTGTTTTATAATCCTCTCTAGGGCTTGGATTAAAGGCATGCACCACTGGGATTAAAGGCATGCACCACTGGGATTAAAGGCATGCAGCACCCAGTTTCTAGGGCAAACTAGTGTGGCTACTGGGATTAAAGGTGTGTGTCACCACTGTTTGGTCTGTAAGGCTGACCAAAGGGGCCGTTTTACTCTCTGATATTCAGGCAAGCTTTATTTATTAAAATACAAATGAAATGCCACTACATGGGCATGGTTCTGGGCGGTAGTGGAGCAAGCCTTTAATCCCAGCCCTCAGGAGGCAGAGGCAGATGTCTGTGAATTCGAAGCCAGCCTGGTCTACAGGACAGCCAGGGCTACACAGAAAAATCCTGTCTCAAAAACAAACAAATAATGGGCAGGTAAATGGCATTGGAGGACTTAGCTATAAAATTCGTTTTCTAACCACGGTGATGAGCCTCACCCTTCCAGAGTTCAGAACCCAAGGTATTACATACATGATCAGGAGAGCCAAGTCTCCCCACAGCTTCCGATCTGCTCTCCTCAGAGAATCAGAAGCAAGTGTGAGTCACCCCTGGGAAGCTGCTTCCCAAGAAAGGGCAGAGGAGAGAGAAGGGCAGGCCTGGACTCTGAATGCCTGTTCTCTCATGTCAAGGGAATAAGTGACCTGGGGGATAAGGTATTCCTTTACAGGAATAGGGAAGTTCCTAAATGAAAAACAGCTGTCCCATTTCAACAAACAAGCCATTACAATTTGCATATCATCAAAAAATTAGAACGTCTAGTAACCAATCCCCTGGATTATGATCCCCCAAAGTTTAATTATTTTAGGAACATTGTGCTAAGCAAAACATGCAGATGCAAACCTGTAGTCAGGTGTACTGTGCCCTCATCACTTCAGCTTTTGACAAGGTCCTGTTAGATAAATGTCATCACTGAAGAAGCTGGGTGGCCAGTACTTGGGACCTCGCTATGCAATTTTTATAAAAGTTTTAGCCCAGTGGTGATGGTGCACGCCTTTAATCCTAGCACTGGGGAGGCAGAGGCAGGTGGATCTCTGTGAGTTCAAGGTCAGCCTGGTCTACAAAGCAAGTTCTAGGACAGGTTCCAAAGCTACAGAGAAACCCTACCTCAAAAAACCAAAAACCAAAACCCAAAATACAAAAAAAAGAAAAGAAAAAAGAGTTTTATTTATTTTTCACCTTTCAAACTCACATTTCTCATGTCTCAGCCTCCCACAGGCTGAGATTACAGACACATCAGCCTCTCCACACCGGCCACAGGTCAGTCTTTCTGACAAAAGCCTCTCCAGGGACTTCTCTCAGTTCTAAAGCTATGCCTTCCCAAAGATTATCCTTTACAGATAAAGATAAAGCCCAACACCTCATGATAGCCACTGCTGATTAACAATGCCTAATCTGTTTCTGTCTCCACTGCTCCGTCTGGGCAGGTAATTGATTATGGGCTTTAAGGGACCCGACCTTCCAGCTAGCCTATGTTCCTCTTCCTCCGTGTACTCCCGAGTTTAACAGTTTGCAGCTTCACCCGTGCTTTCACCGACTTCCGTCTCCAGAGCACAGGTGGCCTCAGCCCTCAGAGCAGCTCACATTGTCAAAATGCCAAAATTATATGATGCGTGTTTGTCTGCTACACAGAACAAATGGAACACTGGCCGTGTGGAAACTTAGAGGTCTTGGGTGATGTTTTCTGGTTGTAGGGATCATTGAAGAGTTGTCCCCACTGGCAGCTGTCCTGTTGACCACAGTCGACTCACCATCCAAAGGTGGCATGGAGAAGTCACACAAACACTTGGAAAATGATTGCCCCTTGGCTTTGGTCAAGGAGCAGACAGTTCACACCAGACTTCAGAACCAGTCATTCACACCAGACTTCAGAACCAACTGTTAGCACCAGACTTCAAACCAGCCGTTCACACCAGACTTCAGAACCAGCTGCTCGTACCAGATTTCAGAACCAACTGACTCCAGTACGAGGCTTTTTGACAAACAGCTTTGTTGTATATCACTTGAACTCTGCCAATAACAAGAGGCGAGGGGAGAGGCACGACACCAGCGGGCGCCACTGGGCAGTGTCTGTGCCGCTCACAACCTTTGGCGCCTCAGGAGCCTTGATGCCCTTCCAGGGCCTCTTCATCAAATGTACACACAGAAGGCTCTGGACAGGCCTAACCCATCCTGCTTCCCTAAAGATGCCTTGTTGGAGTCCAGCTCATGGAAAGAGATCATCAGTTCCTGGACCCCAAGGTTCCGGAGGATTTGGGAAACTGGTGTCAAGAGAAAAGGATGCTAACTATTCAAATTGGAAGTAAGTAAGGTATTTGGGGGATTCTGTCTAGAGTGGGGGGCAGTAAGATTTTGTGGGTGAGTCTTGGGAGGTTAGATTCATGGGGCAGAGTGTGTCTCCTGTGTTGGACTGTAGAGAATGGCCTGGGGGCAGAAGGGACAGAAGAGGTCAGCGCCTAGGAATGAGAGAGGCAGGACAGGGAATGTACTGCAGGACACTGATCATCGATACCACAGAGCAGGGCAGTGATGGAAGACTGTGGCCGTGGTACCCCCACAGCTAGTGTGGTGAAGTCTCAGACACAGTAGCCTCAGTTAGGAGGCATGGACACAGGTAAGATGCTCAGGTGATGTAGTGGAGATGAAGGCAGCCTCTGTCCCAGCAGATGGACTGAGGGTGCTTTGAGGCAGTCCAGGGCACAGGTCTCTGAGCTGTTCCTTATGTGGGAGTACAGATCTGTGCACATGTGTTTGATAGTCATCATTTTGTGATGACGTCATGTTGCTTACATTTTATTATCCATAGGATATAAAGCAGTTTCTTGTCTGTTTTATTTTTTGACTAAAAATTATTCTTGGGGGAAGGGTCTTGTTAAATAGCTAGGCTGGCCTTGAATTCATTAATCTCTTGCTTTGGTCTCTCAAATGGTGGGCTTACAGTCTCAGGATATGGAGCCCAACCTCTTTACTTTAATTAAACATGAAGGACTGTGCACTTTGCAGCTGCAAATGACAAGCTGCAAAGCAAATTCCCTTCCTGCCCAGATCTATAAACACATGCCACCATGTGACAGCTGGCGTGGGGCAACTGGTATGCACAGCAGTGGCCACCGTGAGCTTCACTTTCTCCAGCTGTATAGGGACTTGGGTGCAAACCACGGTCCCCAAGGCATCTCTGTCAGTGCCAGATCTTAGGCAGGTTCACAGGAAGGTGCTGGAGACAATGACTTAGTCATGACTAAGCCAGCCTTGCTGTGGAGGTGGTGCACAGCATGACACTCTACTGCGCCCCCTGGAGGAAAATGAGTGGAAGGGCTGACCCAGCAAGTCCATGGCTAATCCGGGAAAAGAGAAATAAAAACAAGAATAGAGGCAGCAAAGCTCTGAGCTAAATGGCACAGCAGAGATCTGATTTCTTCCTGTTTGAAGGGAGGGGTAGGGCTATGTTTATGTATTTATTGTTTTGAGACAACACCCTGTTACATAGCTCAGGCTGGCCTTAAACTTGAAATCTTCTGGCTTTAAATTCATGAGGGCTGACAGTAGGGTCCTGACAACCACACCTACCTAGCGCCATCATTTCCTTTATGACATATGTTTGCTCACATTAGCACTAACTGTTCTTTATAGCAACGGATTTTATTCTTATGATATAAAATGATATCACATACATATAACAGATTGGAAAAAAGTTTCCTCAACTAGACAAGAATGTCCAAGCTGCTGCGACATTGAAAAGTTAGAAAGGGGCCAGATGCCTATGACCCCAGCACTCGGATGGCTAAAGAAAGAAAATCATGATCCTGAGGCAGGCCTGAACTATACAGAGAGACTCTGTCTCAAAACCCCCTTCTACCCAAGTTAAAATGTTATAAGAATCTCAAGATAAGTATGGTTGAGAATTTGAGGTTGTCTTGGTCACTGTTCTATTGCTGTGAAGAGACACCATGACCAAGGCAACTCATAAAATAAAGCATTTAATTGGGGGCTCGCTTACAGGCTAGGGGGTTAGTCCATGATCATGATGGCAGGACACGGGCAGGCACGGTGCTGGAGCAGTAGCTGAGAGCTTTACATCCTGATTCACAGGCAGCAGGCAGGGAGAGGCGCACCAGGCCTGCCTCGGCCTCCCAAGCATGGGGATTACAGTTGTGTGCCACACCTAGTTCAGGCGATTTAATATTTGTATATAGATGATTATACCTCTGCTCACATTTTAACAGAAATGACCATGACTATGTAATCAGAAATAACTATGTTCAAAAAGGGGAAAAAACATAAATATTCCAAAATACTGTCAACCTGAAAAGAATGCTTTATGGGCTAGAGAGATGGGTCAGAGGTTAAAAGCACTGACTACTCTTCCAGAGGTCCTGAGTTCAGTTCCCAGCAACCACATGGTGTCTCACAACCATCTACAATGAGATCTGGTGCCCCCTTCTGGCCTGCAGACAATCATGCAGGTAGAACACTGTATACATAATAAATAAAATAAATCTTAAAAAAGAAAAGAATGTTTCATAAGACCACCTCATCAAAATGCAGCGTGCCAGTGGATTTTTGCCTTGTTTATGATCAAAGGAGTTTTTCTTTTCACAGTCTTTTTCAAAATGGAGGACCAAAATCTAAAATTAATAATCACCATAAATATTTCAAGAATCGTGAAGTCAGGGTGTAAATCTAATTTTTAACATGCTCTCCAAATGGTTTAGAGC
The DNA here is from genome assembly GCA_004026605.1 of Ondatra zibethicus. NCBI lineage: Eukaryota > Metazoa > Chordata > Mammalia > Rodentia > Cricetidae > Ondatra > Ondatra zibethicus. The sequence continues at coordinate 15,562 of PVIU01013947.1, read as the reverse complement.
ACTCTAAAGGTTCAATCCATCCTCATTAATTGACAAGCACATTTCAGATCCCATGAGTTATTACATCAAAGATGCTATTATTTGATATATAAATGCTATTAAGGGTAAAAATCTCATCTACAAAAGAAAATGAGAGCTAGACAAGTTTTGGTGGAAATAATTTAACTGTGAAATTTAATCTGTCACAAGAGCCGTAATAAAACTCTATAACTCAGAGGAAAATTTTCCTTCCTGCTCTGGCTAGATGAATTATACGTGGTTTTATTACCTGCTTTCCTGTGGTCCCCAGAGCTGTGACATCTGCAGAGCCTATGACAGAACTCCAACCAGTATCATTAACTCCCTTGTCATTGCAAGCTGGAGATGTGGCTGTGGCTATCAGTTACAAACAATCTTAGCATCTGTCCTAGAAATTCTCAGCATCACACAAATTGATATGCAAAGAGCATCACGTTCCATCCCCCATGCCGCCATCTTTGTTACTTTTATTTCCTGTGCTGAGGATGGAAACTAGGGTCTTGAGTATGCGGGGCCTTCTCCACTGACCGCCTCCTCGGCCTTCTCCACTGACCTCTTCCTTGGCCTTCTCCACTGACCTCCTCCTCGGCCTTCTCCACTGACCTCCTCCTCGGCCTTCTCCACTGACCTCCTCCTTGGCCTTCTCCACTGGCCTGCCTCCTAGGCCTTCTCTTTACTTTCTATTTTGAGAAGGCGCCTGGATTATGTTCAATTCTCCTGCCTCAGCTTCCTGATTGGGTGGAATTGACAGGCCTGTGCCATCAGACCCAGTTCAAGCCTCGCCTCTCTTCCTCCCTCCTTCCCTTCCTCCCTCCTTTTCTCCTCCCTACTTCTTTCTCTCCCTTCCTTGGTCTCAAGAAGCCCAGACTGGTCTAAAACTCATTACTTAGCTGAGAATGACCTTGGACTCTTGATCTACCCTCCTGCTCCTCTCAAGTCGGAGTTCCAGGTGTATACCCCCAAGCCTGGCTTTCAGCCCCACATTCTTTGCAGGACAGTAGGAGTGATTATCTACAAGCAATATGGCAGGTTCCAAATTCATGGCATCGCCTCAACAGGGCACACACTGACTGTCCAGTGGTCTCCACGCTGGATCTCTGAGACCCTGGATCCCTTCCTGCTACAGAGGCTTCCCAACTGCCCCTTTAAGCTATCACCTTTTACACCTCCAACCTCTTCAGATAAACCCTTACCTGGACTAAAAAGTTGCCCCAATTGGGCAGGCATGCACTGTATTTCATGTCCTCATTCGTTTGCTTTATCAACGTCATCAATATTTCCACCGCACCTTTGCCGACCATCTCAGCAAGGAACCCTGGACTCCCGGAAATGAATTTCAGAGCCCCCATGCAGTATAAGAAGGCTTCAGGGTTACTTTGCAGGTCTTCGAGCCTCAGCACCTCCAATAATGATTCTGCCAAAGAGACAAATTTCTATGAATGTCTAAGGGCAACAGCAAATTTGATGTTGGCACACAATTTGTAAAATATATTCATCGGAAACTACATGCAGAAGCTCCCTGTTCCTCTCAAGCAGTGAAGTCTCAACTACAGCAGAAGTCCATACTAGCCAGGAGGGTAGAAGGAGAGGCTGCTCACATGCAAGCAAGAGGGCCTTCTTTCATCTAAATGCCATTCCTTGCTTCTTAGTAATAGTTACCAGAGTTTATTTTTAAGTTACAAAAATGTCAGGTTATTGTCTAATACCAGTAACAAAGGCAATCTAAGAATTAAATGTCAACAGATCGCGAGAAGGCATTTGTTGCTTCTCCTAACGGGATGTGGATCTCATGAGAACTTTAATAGCAATCTGTTACTGAAAGATCACCCCTTCCCAGACAGTTTAAGAATGCCTCCCTCCATAAGCATGGTGACAACATCTATATTCTCAGCGTTATGGGATCCGAGGCAGGAGGATGGCAGTGAATTTGAGCCTAACTTGTGCTATGCTTAGAGTAAGACCCTGTCTCAATAAACAAACAAAGAAACCTAACAACAAAAACCCACTGACTGGCCCAGATTCCAGCTGATTTGAGAAAGGTCAGATGGAGACACCATGTTCAAGAATGTCAAAGAGGCCATTAGATTCTGTGTTCTGATCTGTAACTCTCAGTTAAGTGATCTGATGTTGAACATTCTTTCAACCTTGTTTTTGTCCCTGTTTGCTGAGCTCTTTGTCCCTTGTTACCCAAGAAAGGACCACAATGCTTTCCACAGCTGCCTCTTCTGCAGGAACAGCACAGCTCCTAAAGGTTTCTCACCACGGTAACTCTGTCTACTTAATTATTTAGGGACGCGGGAGTTGGCATTGTTAGCTAGGCTGCGAACGTAGGTGAAATGTCTGTAGCTCTGTAGTGAACCGTGTCTACACCAGCATTCTGTAATAGTCACAATCATCTTTCCAATCCCTCCCCGCTTATTTCTATTATATCAAGAGACTAGAATTTTTGATTATGTCAAAAACTTTTAGGTGTGTTTATTGTAACAGTAACTCCAGACCTAAGAAATGACTTTTTTACACAGTATTTCCTCAGGTCATACAACACCCCTACATACATTGAAGGAGGAAAACCAAAACCCAGTCTGTCACACTAGACTCTAAGCGCTGCTTTAAAGCCAGCGTGGAAAGCAGAGAAAGACAGCCGCCACACCTCTGCATTTCCCTAGAAACTCAAATGTCTCGCTACCCTTCTCTCTCATTCCCCTCTACCGACTTGGCATCTGCGCTTGGGCGCAGCGTCCTCGCTCACAGCGCTGACCGGGACTCACCCAGGATGTTGTCACTCTGCATCAGGGCGTCGTTCTCCGTGCTCCTGCTGATCTTAAATACCAGTTTGCAGACATTCAGAAGGTTCTTTCTGCTCACTTTAAGCTGCAGGGAAAGAACACGCTTACATTTCTACGGCAGAGGTAAAGGCAGGCTCAACCCCGCCAAAACCTCCACACTCAGCGCAGGGAGAGAATTTGAAACGTAAGAAACGATCCAGGGAAGAACCTAGAAAAGTTGGGGCCATGCTGTGTCAGCTATAATATCTAACGTGGTTCAGGAAACATGAGCATTTTAATAGCAAGGGTTTGTTTCTCACTATGAAACGTTTTGCACTGATATGTAAAAACTGTTAAGTTTTAAAGAGTGTGCCGGTAAATAGAGTAATGGATTTAGAACATAACAGTGAAGGATGGAGGGCACCAAAGTCAAGATTAAACTGATCTAGAATAACATCCACTGAGGAGCAAGGGAAGGAAAACACAAAGGAAACCCGTCCCCTCTGTCATTTGCATCAAAGAATTAAAACTGATACTTTGGATTAGACTGTGCTGTGCTTATTCGTAGAGCTATCTCTGGAATGCTTTGAGATAATCATTGTTTGAAGCTGAAATTACTCTCTAAACCGCACAACAAAACTAAGTCAATTAAACACAGGGCAATTTCGCAGTGCGCTTTCTTTTATAAAAATAGAGTGGCTACCAGAACCAAGGTCTACACTAGCTGCACTTTTACCTAAAGTATGTAAAGAATGGCCAATAATGGGGAACAGTCTAACAAACCGTGAAAAAACAAAACTATTCAAATTAAGTAAGCACTCCATAAAAAAATACTACTTGTGTTTTGTTTGTTTTGCTTTGCTGAGGGTCTCACTATGTAGGCCAGGATGGCCTTGAATTTACAAAGATTCACTTGTACTGCTTCCTGAGTGCTGGCATTAAAGGTTTGTGCCAATAGGCCCACACAATACTCTTTTATTTTTATTATTATATTATTATTATATTGTTTCACATTGTTTATTTGTGAATATGTATGTGTGTGATAGAAGTATGTGCATGTGATTGTGTGTGTGTGTGTGTGTGTGTGTGTGAGAGAGAGAGAGAGAGAGAGAGAGAGAGAGAGAGAGAGAGAGATTGAGTGTGTAGAAGCCAGAAGACAATTTGTAGGAGTTGGTTCTCTCTATCACGCGGATTCTGAGGCTCAAACTCAGCCTATCAGGCTTAAAAAGAAAAACATCTATAATTTCTGGGTCACATATTGTGTGCCCTCTGCTGCGGTGTGAAAAACTGTCTGTAGGAATGGGGTTCTCTGAACAAATAAAGACTTCAGTATGCAAATGATGGCACAAGGGTCATTATTTTACTATTTAAAAAGTTATCTCTAATATTTTTACAGAGTTTTCAGTAATTTTTAAAAAGATAATAGAGTATGCCCGAGTTATGTGTTAGACCCACAAATTGCACTGAGCACTGTTCATGGGTTGAGCTGTTCCCTAAGGGAGACAACACTGGACCTGCTGACTGTGGTTGGTAAGGCAGAGGGAGGCGCAGAGGAGCATCTTCACATCCTGCTTCTGCTCTGGGCCTATGCACAGTGATCTGAGAACCTTGACCATCAGGTATAACCCCTGCTCTGAAGAAAGAAGGGGCCCAGATGCACCTGCAGAGCCGCCTCCCACCGAGTGTTCGGGGCCTGCCAAGTCCTCCCCACCAACAGCACTGCTATTAGAGCCCACATGCTAACCAGTTGCCAGAGCATTCGCAGGACATGGTAAAAGTTCCTTCCCCACTCAGGAAGAAAACAGAGATGGGAACTTAAAAATTAAGACAGTGATTACAACATGGTTTTATACCCCAGCAAATGAGCTGAAGCAAACAGAAACCCCTTTCCACATCTGGGCCAGGGTGGATGTGCTGGCAGACTTCACTGGGAGGCTGAAATCTCTGACCAGCTCATCTTCCTAGTGTGGTTGGGTAGCCTGTGTGCTACACTTGGCAAAACACCCCAAGAAATGAACCGAATGCAGCTCTCACCCCAACTCCCAGCTTCCATTTGCAGCAAAAATGAGCAAGGAACAAAAACAAAATCAACCAACAAAAAAACCAAACAAGTGTCTGTGTTTCAACCAAGTATCACCAGTGAGGAGCACTGTGGCCAGCACTGCGGAGGTCAGAGGTGCTGGCTGGCGGAGTCCCAGTCTCCTCCTTAGAGTTCAATGATAGATCCTGGGGGTCTGGCTGCTTTGTACACATCTGTTCCCAGGGCTACAATGGATTCCTGGGATGCAGGGTTTCTATGGGATGCAGGGTTTCTATGGGATGCAGGGTTTCTAGGTAGTTTTCTTCTTAAATTAAAAGTGATGCTTTTGTTTTGTTTTCCAAATTAAAGAAGTTTGAAATCATTTCTGTCCTTTCCACTATATCTAATCACAAATAACATATTGGGCATTTCTTTCTGATTCTTATCCCTCTGCAAAGGGTGCTAGATTTTTTTATACTTCCAGAATATAGTTGCACTCCTATTGAATATGTTTGTGTTCTTTGAACACTTATTATAAACTGACATATTTTCATAAGAGTTTTTAAAAACAGGGGTTAAAATTAAAATGGCTGCCTGGCAGGTCTCTATTGAACCAAAGAATTCAAGAAATTGGAACAATTCACACGCTTATTGCACATTTTTAAATAAATACTGTTAAATGTTTGAACTGTAACATCAAACCGGTGGGCAAAAAAGTAACTGCAAGAAGAAGAAATCCAGTGTAGAACTTGGGGCTCTGTATAACTTTAGCCTTTGTTCATTTTCTTCCACAGCTCTTATGATACGGTGCCTTGAGAATTTATACAGAACTATATCCTAAAGCTTCATCCAAACTGGATCACCCCTGGGATGTTACAGGAGATCCAAGCAGCCAATAGGAAATCGCATACCATTGCTTTGAAGCTCCCTTCTGACCTGGTGCTCTATAGTGAGTAAGAAGGCACCAATCTGGCACTAGAGGGGATGGTTCACTGCTTTTGTGGAGGATCCAGGTTCAGTTCCCAGCACCCACACAATGGCTCACAACCTCCTGTAACTGCAGTTCCAGGGAATCCGATGCCATCTTCTGGCCCCCATGGGACAAGGCACACATGGCGCACATACACACATGTAGGGCAACACTCAGAAAGATAAAATAACTTAAGAAGAAGAGGAGGAGGAGGAGGAGGAGGAGGAGGAGGAAGGCAGCATCAACCCACCTAATGCTGCATCAGAACTTAACTGCACCTAGATTCTTTGGGGCAGGCAGCATTGTTTAACTTACTTAAGTTTTACCCATTTAACAGCCAGTTCATAAGGCCTAATTCAGTTAAACTGTGACACACACACACACACACACACACTCTGATTTACCCAGCATCACCAATAACTGTGCTAACATTTTTGCTGTAAAACATTAATAGTTCTGTGGTTCATTCTGTCTCCTCTTTTCTTTCTTTCTTTTTTCCTTTTTTTTTGGTAAATTATGAAACAAAACATCTAAAATCCAGGTGAAAAGGTAAAGCCAGTCCCTGGGTGCTGGCAACCTGGGTCCTCCCTGGGACAACGCCATCATCAGAGCCCTAGAATGGAAATACTCTTTCAAAGGCACATTGCACTGAGTCACACATTCCTACCTTTGAGGAGAGAATGGATAGCTTACGATGACAGCTAAGTAAGGGTGTAGTCTCTACCCAAAATTACACAGAAAATGTGGCTAACTATTCTGCTTTTGAAAGACTTTATTATCAAGATGAAATGGACATGTTCACTACACTATTTACTGGGCTTTCCTTCCACTCAGTCTGTTTTCCCATCTTCCTCTGCACCACTGACGGGTGAACAGAGGCTTTTTCTTTTAAGGAAACAGGTAAATGGAGCTTCATCCATTTGCTGTTGACGCTTTCTTAGAACACTCCAGGACAGCTGTGGCTCATCTTTTGGTTCTGGCGGCTTGTGGCCATGACAACAAAGCTACCATCAGGCTTTGCTTTGAGCAGAGCTGCCGCAGGCTTTTATTTGGTCTTGGCCTTTTCTCCTAACACTTTGCAGAGAATTTCTATAGCCACCGAGGGACCTTCCTGTGACCACAAGCAGCTGGTTTCCTCTTTCACACTGGTTCACAAAGCACCTGGCCTTTGCCTTTATTTTAAATCATGAGACAATGTTGGGCTCCCAGCAGAAACCACAGGGCACAAACAACAGCCCGCACTGTCCCGAGCTGCTCCATCTAGTTGTTTGAACAATTGGACTGGAAATGTTGGCTGTTGTAAATTTTTTCCCTCTCTTGACTTTCCTTTCCTCTGTCTGCCTTTTAAAATAAATTCTAGGCACAGTCCGGACGCAAGCTTGTTGGGATAGTCCCTATGTGCTCAGCTTTATTCCTAAGGAATCCCTTTCTCGTCCGGTTCTGGGATGTGAGTTTACTGTCTTAATTTTTTCCAAGATTCTAAACAGACACAATGCATTTTTCACCGTTTTGCAATATGTACAAACACAACATTTGGCAAAGCACCGATGGTGTGCAGTTTGCTAGAACAAAAGAAAGACAAACTTACTGCTAGGATAAGTTTTGCAAGTTTAAGGCTGAGCGGGTCTGAGCCAGCATCCACTAGTTTATACAGGGTCTTCAGCAGGACACTTCTTCCCCTGAACTTCTTTCCAAGCAAGCGCCCTTCCTCCAGCGTGTGATGGAGCTGCGTGCAAGCAGCACACATTGCTTCAATGTCGTCTTCTGTCAGAGCAAAGAGAATGCGTTTTCAGATATGCCAGACACGCATCCCCTAGACATCTCCAAATTCTCAGAAGCCATTCTCCTTTCTCCTACACTTCCGTCTGCTTGACCCTTTTCATCTCTCTGCTCCATCTCCTACGTTAACGTATTTACTAAACAGTCGCTTGGCTTATCTAGAACGAGCACCTTCCAAAGCCTCTCTTTGGCCTCCTTTCAAAGAGCCCTCCACCTGGGCTCTCTTCAGTGGCACTGAGCCACGCCATTTGCATTTCTGCCGCCATTTCTTCAAACAAGTTGCTTGACTCCAAAGGAACAAGTATTGCCCTTCAGGGCTATTGATTTTTCACATGTGAATAGGTGTGTTGTACTACATACAGATAGATGCTATAAGTGAGCAGGGATCCTGATGGGCACGCCTGAGTGTTAGAGCAGGAATAACATGTAGATCATATACTACTTAACTTCAAGCAAGCTTGCCTCCTAATCTATCTGTTGGTAACAAACAATGGTATGTTCCTTTCAAAATGACTGTCGTCTGGGGAAGAGATGTAATGATGGGACTTTTAAAAAGATGTTAGTTAGGAAAGAGGGAGAGGAGAACATTTTGTTTTGGAGCTGCAATTCTGAGGGCAGTGACTTTTGAGAGCAGTTTAACCAGGAAAGAAAACCCGCGCTGGAAGGGAGCTCAAGGGAAAAGAAAAGAATTCAAGGTATAGTAGCATGTTCTGTTGGGAAGTATTGCCTCTGATAGACCAAGCCGATCTTAAATAAATACCATAATGTGAGCTCAGACACCGACATGGAGGAAGTGTGCGCCAGCAAGAGGAAGTGACTCAGGCCACTTTTAGCTCTTTTCAACAATAACATCTAAGAAAAAAAAAAAGCTTAAACCTCAATAGCTGAGTACCCCCCAAAGCTTCTTGGGCATGCACTTGAATAGTGAGCTGGTGGGAAATGACTTAGCCCAAGCTGAGACACAGGGGGACTTGGGCTCTGCTGCGTCTCTCTCCTCTGGCTGGCTGCCTCCTCACTAGTCCGGGATTTGGGCTGCTCTCAGTTGCCTGGGCTCTTCTCAAGGCTGTTGTAGTTTACAAAGGAATTGGGAAGAAAGGCTCAAGGGTCAGAGTTCCAGCTACTGCTCAAGTAAGCTGTGTCACTCAGTCAACTAGGGCTATAATAGTTCTAAAAGACACGTGGAATACTGCACTCTGGAGGCTGAGGCAGGAGGGTGGCAAGTTCAAGGTCAGCCTGGGTCACTTATGGAGGGTGTTTCAAGAAGCCAAAGCAAAACAAAACAGAAAGGCACGAGGCCTCAGAAGACATTTCTAGGAGCTGAAGCTGGTTAAGAGTTTCCAGGTGAGACAGTAACGTGGTCACCAAGTAAGTAACTTTGCCTCCCAAGTCACTCCTTAACCACAAAGGGAAACCCAGCAGCTACACAGAGCTGGAGCCCAGCAGACACCACCTGACCCACATGATCAAAATTCACATTTCCAGTAAGGGAAAGATCAGCACATGGGCCTTCTGCCATGGTACACGAGGAAGATGCAGCCTTAAGTGTGCGGCTATTCCTGCCCCAAAGGCCCGAGCTGGGTCTCGGCATGAGAAAGGAGGAGGAAAACTGATGGCTGGGATGTTCTGTGCAACAAATGGCCGCTTTTCCTCACTTGTCTCAGGGTCCTGAAAGGGCTGTGACCGATGACGGAAACTTGTGATCCAAGGGCTTTCTTTTTCTAGAAAGGAAATCATGGCACAGTAAGCAGCGTGCAGGAAGATTCGTATGGTGCCTTACGTCACTGCCAGATGTGGAAGAGAACACCCTGCTTCTGAAGCTAACAGATAGAAGATCAAAGGCTGAAGTAGCTAAGATTTGGGGTTCTTGCTTTTATTTTGTTTCAGTTTGAGACAAAGTCTCAATATGTAGTGGAGGCTGCCCCCGAAAATGTTAGCAATGTGTTTTCAAAAAGTTCTAGAAAGAAAAAAAACAAAACAAAACAGAGTGGCTGGGGGCAGAGAAAGAGGAAGGCATGGAGAGGAGGTCGTAAGGCGGTGTGAGCGCCAGTGCTGGGGGACGTGGGAGAGGGCGGACAGGATTTTTAATTATTCTATTAATATTTTAACTAGTCTATTAACCACTCAGTGAATCAAAGGAACGTCAAGGTGTCAGGGCAACCGGACTTCATGATACTTGTTGGCTTTAGATCTGTCTAGGGACAAAGATGGGATATTTCTTTGTTTTGCTTGCTGGTTCTGTTTTTGACACAGGCTCTTGCTATGGAGCCCAGGCTGAAACCCAGCTATGGGGCACAGCTTCCCATAGGCCTGGTATCTACAACCTAAATCTCAGCGAAGTCCTGACTTTGCTCAATTGGTAACTGACAGGCAGAGCACTGGGCACCTACTGAAGACCCCACCAAGGGAAGATCTGCCCTCCAGGCAGGCCTCCAACCTGAAGGCCTCTGATGGGGTTTCTAACCCTTCTCACTTGATCTGCACTCCTTTTCCTGGAGCAATGGCCCAGACTTCACTGACTAAGCTAATAGGAAGGTGGAAATAGTAAGTCCAGTGGGGAAATGTCGTTACGTTTATCTTCCCAGATTTGGAATGGCAAAGGGCTCCTCTGGAGGTGACGTGGCTTCATCCATCTTTTATTACAGAGTTTACATGTAGCACCAAGCACCTGCTGATAGCACCAAGGACAGGAAACCTGCCCAGAGAACCCACCCATGGAGAGCACAGCCAAGCACAGAACCACTGTGCACACGGTACTAAGCATGGGGATTGCTCTGTGGCTCTGACCAAGAATCCAGAGGGTTCTGGTTCACCTTTCTAAATGGAATTGTGAAAAAGTTGGGCAGCATCGTCTCGGCAGCTCCCCACACCCTCCTAGGAATGCCTCATTGTGGCCCTTTGGAGTGCTGGACAGGACACATCCCAGGCCACTTCTTGAGCTGTGTGAGTGGCCTCCCTGGCAGAGGGACTTAGCCTCAGGAGTAGAATCAACAAAACCACGGGCACAGCTCTTGCTGTCCAGGTTGTGTGGCCCACTCAGTTCAAGAGACCTGCTTTTCTGGACCTTCTAGAATTTTACTCGCTAACAATTTGGTTTGCATAGTATTTACTAGACAGATTTACAGGGTAAGCAAAGACACGGCATGGTTTCAGCATATCCACAGAAACAATCGTCAAAGCACACTGAAAATATCAGGGCAATGGGGAGCAGCAAATAAATGCAAAGTTTTTATTTAAAACAAGAACTGTTGTTTTACCCTTTTCTAATTCACGTAGAATCGGTTCAATCCGTGTTTTCCAAAAGACTTCATCTACTTCTATTTCTGTCTCCTGTTCCTGTAAGCTGGCTCTTGAGGCTGCAAAGGAATCCGGAGAAGGAAAAAGCATTGTGAAAAAAGACTTGTAACAGGGCACACTCAGAAGCTGCTCTTCTGCGTTGCTGAAATGAATTAAGAACAGAATCAAATCTCACTTCGACCTAAGCCCCAACTCTAAGGAGAAGCATGGGTCTTCTCATCAAAGTACCCCAAAGAAAACTCAAATGAGTTAATTCAAAAAAACAGAACTTACAAGTGGGATTAGAATACTTCATAGAGCAGAATGCTTTGTAAAGTCTGCTGGCCACAGGAAAGCAAACTGGTTCAATTTACTTTTTACTTAAATTTTTCCCTCTGTAACTATAACAGACAGCTGCATACACATATATGTATATATACACATACATACATACATATATAAAAACCAAAAGCTGAAACCACTTTATAAAAATTTTAGCCCTTTCGGAACAGACCCTATAGAGGAAGTGCCACCAATGCTATGCTTTCCTCTGGGGTAGGGGAGATGCCTTGTTCCCCACTCCAACTCTATTATTGACATGTATGGTGACCTTTGTCTTTCTAACTTAGAATCTTTCCGAGCCTGTTTCCTTATCAGCAAAAGGGAGAATATTTGCTTTTAGGATTATGAAAGCTAAATGTCACAACAGAGGCAAAACTGTGCCTGAGTGCCACGTATCAGGCGACACTGAGGATCTGTGAACTTCCTTTCCCTGGCTAAACAAATAGGTGACAGCTGATGTGTATCGCCACTGTGCCACCAAGTGCTGCACAAACTCTTGGGGGCAATGCAGCCATTGACTGCATCCTGGACGCAGAAGAGGGACTATTATGGGATGCACTTTTCTTCTGTTCCTCCTCCCTCCCCCTTCTTCTGAAACAAAGTCTCACTCTGTCCTGGGTCTTACTATGTAGCCCAAGCTAGCCTTGAACACACACACAGGAGTGATTCTCCTGCCTTGACCTCCCAGGATCACAGGTGTGAGCGGGCACACCCAGCTGAGGCTGCTGTTTCATTGTTTCTTACTTCTGAAGTTGGAGAAGGTGAAATCCAGGCAGAAGCTAAATTACCCCCCTAAGGTCATACAGCTCCTCTGCTCTCACCGTTCAGCTCCACTGCAAACCAACAGATTAAAAGGCAACAATGTACGAAAGAGAATCCACAGAGAAAGTGGCAAATCAGGATTCCACCTTGTCCAGGCAGTATCTCAAGTCACCAACCAGAGCTGGAGGGGGCACCGCTACATGGAGGCCTTCCCCAGCCTCCTTTTCTAACGTCAGCCTCTTGTGCCCCTAACCTGGCACCAGAAAAATGTATACGAGCTGTTGGGAATCATAAGAGCCCAATCAGAAGATTCTATACACACAACCATCTTTATTTATTTATTTATTTATCTATCTATTTATTTATTTATTTATTTCTGCATCTTCCTCTGGATGTCAGCACTTGCATATAGGCATACCCCCACACAGTCACATATATAAACACATAATTAAAAATAAATCTTAAAATAAAAGAAAGCCACTGAATTCTTCTCAACCATCTGTATAAAGCGCAAAGAACTCTGTGGATAACCCACAGTGGCTTGTGTTTAAAATTTAATTTGAATTCAGCAATGTCTGAAATGAATCTTCAAGCAACCAAACAGGACACCCCCCCTCCCCCGCCCAGCACTGATATCTCCAAGTAAACCAGGGAAGCTGTACAATTAACTCTGGCCTTCCAGTGCCCATGCCCCGCCCCCTCCAGTGCATTATGGGAATGTCTACTCTCTGCTGCAAGTGTGCTGGCCTTTATTTGTGTGTTTATGTATTTATTTATTTATTTAATCAAACCTTGCTCATGTCAAGGTAGGCTGGGCAAGCTGAGCATGGGCGAACCCTAGAGCACCAAAGCAAACGGAATTCTTGACAACTAGAGGATGATTAAATGGTAAAGATACAATGTAGTCGAAACAGGAAGACTTTGACTAAGCTATCTAACCCATAAGCAAGACTTTATAAAACAAAACTGAACTTTCCTTAAGGGCCAGGTGTGGGGCAGGCTTCAGAAAAGCCTGAACTTCAGAAAGGGAGAGTTGTTCACAACAGGCTTTTCCTTGAGCAGTACCCTACAGCACCATCCATCAACACTACCACTAACAGGATCCACACTGCAGCTCTGGTCAGATCTGCCATTGTCGCTACCTGTGTTTGAGAGATATCCCAACTTTCAGAACATTGAAGTTTTCAGAACAGGAGATAAGAGGCTGCAGACCATCACCTTAGCCTTTTGGATTTTTGAATATGCCTGAACTGGATAAAAAACATGTATATGATTCTGAAAGTAAATATGAATATTCAAGCAGTCTAAAAATACAGCTGCTCATAGTCTTAGGTAACTAGCGTATTTAAAGGTCAGAGTATATAAACAAAATCAGCATTTATGAATGCAAATGGCAATCCAGAAGTTGATAGATAAGTCAATAATAATAAATTTCCTTGACATATTTATAAAACACTTAAATTGACTAGGAATGGGGCTGGGGATGGCTTGGTGGGTAACGTACCTGTGATTGCAAGCTTAAGCACCTGAGTTTGGATCCCCAACACTGATAAGAAGCCAGGGATGGTGTTGAACACCTGTAACCCAGAGACAGGCAGTTCCTGGGAGATTACTGGTCAGTTCACTGTGACCAAAATGTGAGCACCAGGTACGGTGAGAGACTCTGCCTCAAAAAATAAGGTGCAGAGTGACAGAAAAGGACACGTGACATTGACTTGTGACATCTATGGGAGCATGGACCTACTCCCACACACCAAAACCCAAAAATGACTAGAAAGTCAGGCTTTAAATCTGTATGGTCTTTAAAAACAAAACAACAACAACAAAAACCCAACAAACAAACACCTATGTGGTGTGCTCTTCGGTGTACAGCTACAAGAAAGCACAGTTAGCAACTAGTTCCTCAGGAAGAGAGAGAGAGATCAGACAGCACATTTACCCAGAAAGAGAGGGTTCTCAAGGCGAGTCAGAAATCACAAAAGGCTAGCTGCCTCTTTAGGGCCCTTCCAAAACCATCCAGCCTCATTTGAGAAGTCAGCTACACTATGTGGTCTTCTCTCAGGAATCTCCAATTATGTGGTCGCGTCTGGCTATGGTCTTGTCACTTCTTTATCCCCACACTGTCCTCATTACCCCACCACCTCCATTCTAGACATTATTCCCAGTTAATTCTAGAAACAGAAGCATGTGCACGCATGCACATACACGCCCGCACGCCCGCAAACGCATGCTCACACACTTTGTCTCAGTCTTGGGGAACAACTTGAAAATTTAAAAAACCGCTTTCATCTAGGCTCACAATTTGCTGAATATAAAAATTACGATTCAACAGGAAATTGGGTAAGTCAGGCAGAAGTACTGCTTGTTTTCGAAGATTCTGCTGCCTCAGTGGTTACAGTTGCTAACCGCAGCTTTGAGTTTTGGACACAGCTTGACACAATGTTAGGACAGGCTGCTGTTTTTAGCCTGCAGATGCAAAGCCCTTGGCAACAGCTGTCTTGGGAATCGGAAGGGCTTAGATTCTTCTGAGCTCTAGATCCACTCCCTGTGACCACGAAGAGCCTCCCTCCAGAGGAGAAGCTAATTTGAAGAGAACACTTCACCCAGTGCTAGTTTTATCATCATTTTTATTTTTGTTGAGACAAAGTCTTACTGTGTCGCTCAATCCAGCCTGCAATTCATAATCCTCCTGCCTCTGATTTCAAAATGTCCAGATTATGGATGTATAACCATCCAGCCAGACATAAACTTTTGTATGAATGAACAAAAAAATAAAGAATGTAGCAAACACCTGTGCAGCCCTGACTAGCTTGGTCCAATATTGACATTGTGCCACATATGAATCTTTTTCTTTATTTTAAGGACTTAAAACCTTGCAGCATTGAAGCCTTCTTTATGCCTACCCTGTCCATATTCTTCCGCTAGCCATCAAAATGGGCATGACAGAACTTCGTCTTGCCAGATGTGGCACAGAGATCCCTAATTCTTGTTCCCATAACTAACATTTCATCCACTGCTTGTATTGAGCCCAGTCAACGTTACAAATGCCCACTGGTTCACATCTTACTGCCACAGTCTGTACCATTTCTAGCCCTTGGTCTATTTCCTCAAGCAGAATAAAGCTCCCAAAGGACTTTCATAGTAAAATATTATAGTTTCATTTAAATAAATGTCAAGTTTGGCCATCCTCCAGATATTTTCACTCTGTAATTCCTGCGAGCATCTATCCACATTGAAGGCATCAGACTTGGGTACTGGTAAGACTGAAGAGAGATAATGAAAACTTAGGAAATAAATGTTGGTTTCTGAGAAAGTTGGTTCTAGTCCTGAAGTTGATGAACAGAGAATTGTTAATCAGGATGCAGTGTGGTACTCTAGACCCCCCTAAGCAGCCTATGACTTCCACCTGACATTTGTCTTTGAAAAACATGTCCCATTGGCTTAACAATATGGAGATGTTGATAGTGAAGGATGCTGATGGTGAAGGATGCTGAGGCTGAAGGATGCTGAGGATAAAGGATTCCGAGGGTGAAGGATGCTGAGGGTGAAGGATGCTGAGGATGAAGGATGCTGAGGGTGAAGGATGCTGAGGATAAAGGATTCCGAGGGTGAAGGATGTTGAGGGTGAAGGAT
>PVIU01013946.1:0-53845 GCA_004026605.1 Ondatra zibethicus | reverse complement strand
GGGCAGATATGGGAGCAGGGAAGAAGATATCTTAATTAATGGAGCCAATTTAGGGTTGGCAAAAGACTTGGCTCTAGAGGGATTCCAAGGTGTCCATGGGGATGTCTCCAGCTAGGTCCTTGGGCAGTAGAAGAGAGGGTGCCTGAACTAGCCTTGTCCCATAGTCACACTGATGAAAATATTGAATATTACCATAGGACCTTCATCCGGTGATGGATGGAGATAGAGACAGAGACCCACATTGGAGCACTGGACTGAGCTCCCAAGGTCCAGTTGAAGAGCAGAAGGAGGGAGAAGATGAGCAAGGAAGTCAGGACTGCAAGGGGTTGGTCCACCCACTGAGACAGTGTGACTGATCTAATGGGAGCTCACCAACCTCAGGTGGACTGGGACTGAACGAGCATGTGATCAAATTGGACTCTTTGAATGTGGCTGACTATGGGGCAGACTGAGAAGCCAATGATAGTGGCACTGGGATTTGTCTCTAGTTCATATACTGGCTTTTTGGGATCCTAGTCTGTTTGGATGCACACCTTCCTAGGCCTGAATGGAGAGGTGAGGGCCTTGGACTTCCCACAGGGCAGGGTTCCCTGCCCTCTCTTAGGACTGGAGGGGGGAGGGGGATGGGGGCGCGGGAGGGAAATGGGAGGAGGGGAGGAAGTGAAAATTTTGAATAGTATTATTTATAAAGCAATAACGATTAAAAAATATTGAGGAAAAGCCTGACTAAAACTCTCACAAGGGAGCCCTGTAAGCCCTGTAAGACCTGCTGATTCTCAGCCGGTTTGTTTCAAAAGCAGATGACACCAGCTCTTATTTACCTAGAACCTTCTATGCTCTAGGCACTAATGTAATGGAATCATTCTATTACTCATTTTTAAGAGGTGGAATAATTGCTGAAACATGATTGAATATCTGTGTGTTTGCATGAATGCACAGACATGTGCATGAAGTTAGTGAAGATAGATTGGAATGAAGTTCCTTAAAAAACATGAGCTTCCTTCTGTGCCATGCTTCTTTATGTACGTATGTGGCTCTACCAACCCTTGTCCATATAGTTTTTGAAACAATGATAATTTGGGGGGAGGATAGGCTTATTCTTAAAAGAAGAGAATGTGTCATTTAGCTTTCTGTTACTTTAATACCAGAAAATAAACCCAACTTACACAGGCCAACAGTTTGCTTTGACTCTGTTTTAGTTGATTTAGTTCGTGATTGATCGACTCTGTTGCTTTGGGTGAAGAAATACATCATGACAGGAGCATGGAGTGGACAGAACTGATTATCTCATGGCCAAGAGCTGAAAGAGATGAAGAGGAAGTGGCCTTTTCATGGTCCATGGTCCTCTTTGAACTAAATCCATCTCATGAGGCTCCACTTCTTGAAACTTCTGTTCCACCCTAGTAGCATGAAGCTGGGGACAAAGTCTTTAACAAATCAGCCTTTGAGGAACATTCTAGATACAGAACATAGCATTCTCATTCATGCCATCAAAGATGCAGGCTCATTTTACAGTCAAAAGGTATTCAATTTGTTGCCAGGGGTTCCCAAAGTCCCCACCATTTCGGCATCATTCTAAAGTACAGACGAAAAAGTGTCCTCTGAGATCTAGGCAAATCCTTCAATGAACCACGCTAAGAACAAGAGATAAGCCATGCGCTTCCAATGCATAAGTGTAACGTAAACACAGTAAGCTCTTTCTCACTCTGAATTGTTATCCAACTTCCAGAGTACAAAGATGGGAGGTGAAATCAAAAGAGCCAGTGAAGTCCCACTTTTTTCTGGTTGCCTTAGGATGGTGCTGGCCTTTATGGTTGCCTTAGGATGGCGCTGGCCATTTCCCTGAGAAGATCTGATTCACTGCTGACATTTCTGTCTTTCTGGAGTCCGCACTGTAAGTTTTCCCAGATGGCACATCACTCTAGCAAGGCTTACTTGAAGGGCTTTCCACCATATAGTACCGTCTGGCATCTCAGGCCATTCTCTGAAATCTCCAAAACTCTTGCATTCTTCATGCAAGAAAAACCAGCACATATGACATATGCCAATATGAGTTATAAACTGGCCCACTTGAGCCCCAGCAGCACAGTTTCTGAGAGCTTTGCTGGCTGAACATAGAACAGAGAAACATTGGACTTGAGAGATGGCTCAGTGGTTAAGAGCACTGGCTGTCTTCCAGAGAAGCTGGGTTCAATTCCCAGAACACACAAGTCAACTCACACTGTCTATTATTACTCTAGTTCTAGGGGATCTGACACCATCACATAGACATACATGCAGGCAAAATACTAATGCACATGAAATAAAAATAAATAAATAATTAAAACAAAAAGAAAAGGGAAACGTCATAGAATAGTAATTCCAGAATCAGTAGGAAGTAGGCATGCCATCCTATCGCTTTCTTCTCAAAGGAAGTTCGAAACTAAGTTGTATTTTTATGTTTTTGAAACTAATATAGGTGGTGTGACTTTGAAAATTACTCAAGGAGCACGTCTTATTGCCTGAAGCAAAGCCATTGGCTTTTAGTCTTTACTTTTATTTTTTAAAGATTATATTATAATTGCATCATTTCTCTTTCCTTTCCTTTCCTCCTTTGAAACCCTCCCAGGTATTCCTCCTTGCTATACTTCAAATTCATGGCATATATATGTATGTGTGTGTGTGTGTGTGTGTGTGTATGTAGCTCAAGACATATATATACACACATATATAGTTCCATATATAGATATATGTATATATAGTTTTAAATACATAAATAAAATTCAGTTTATCTGTATAATGGTGTGTGTATGCATTGTATGTGCACATATATTTATATTTATACTATATATGTTTTCTGGCTATGTGTGTATGTGTTTTCTGGCTATACATACGTGTGTGTGTGTTTCTTGGTGGTAATTAAATGACAGAAAATAGGACCATGAGAGGAAAAATTTTACCACAGGTTTTCCCTCCTTGCTTATTCAATACTTATAGAAAAGATATGTTATGGCTATTAGAACTGGTATTAAAGTCTAAGCTAATAATGAGTAAAATCAATCATTTCTATAACAAAAATGGCACAGTGTTATAGCCCAGAATGTTTGATTCCCACTCCTCTTATGACAGGTAAGTTCTAAAACATTATGATGAAGCACCCATTTGTGTTAATGAAGTAATTCACTGCTTCTTTTGTCTCATTATAGATACAATTGCTAAAGACCCCCAAGATATACTGTTTATATGGATTTTATATTAATAGGAAATACAATAGAAATTAATACTGAGATGTGAGATCCTCCAGTGATGGTCTACACACACATACACACACACACACACACACACAAACACACACACACATGCATGCACACACACATGCTACTTCATGCATCAAACTCCTTCCTAAGAAGAAAGTAAGCCAGGAAAGAGGCCATAGTGCCAAGTTTTATAGCAATAAGGACAAAAGATACATTGAAGAAGTTATCCTTCCTTCCGAACCTGAGATTCATGTAAAGAGAATCTTCCTACTTGAGGGAAGGAAAATGAATAAAGCCTTTAAATATAGTACAGGGCCCATCACAGTGACGCCTAGTACTAAGCAGAACTCAACAGTCCTTGCCTCAGCCCTGTCCTTATATACATACTCCCTGGAACTATATAACCAGTGGTCAAGGGACTGTGAGTACCTCACTTTTGTCAACCCTGAGCAGCAAAAGGAGAAACAAGATTCCTGTAGGAGACTGAGTCATGAAAGCTAACATGGGCCTCTGTCGGAACCTAGTGCTGGTAAGAATCAACACTGGGCAGTAATCAAAGGTTCAAGGTTGAATTCAGAGTTTGTATGGAAAGCCTGTAAGGCTTTCCTTGTACTTGGGTGGATAACCAAAGTGCCAGTCAAAATCTGGCTTATGCCCATGCTCATCTTGCATGTGTTAGGAGTAAGACTTTCTTTGAGATTATACAGTTTCCTGAAATTGTGAAACTCTGGTATGATTAATATTAGGTATAACTGACAAAGGACTGTTGATAACACCCATTCCCCCAACCTTGAGCATTACAGTCATCTCCAGGCCACTGCCCACAGACAGAACTTCTTGACCTCACTCTTCTGTATTTACAAGCTACAATGAAAAATTTTCAAATACATCCTGGGCTTTGGTGTGCTCTGAAGATGGTTTATGAAGCTGTGAGAATCAGTTATGACTCACAATAGTGTTAACTTGGTGGCTGACACAGTTTACCAATATTTTTCCTGCCCAGGTAGAATAACACAGACCAGACACCCTTTCTGGGGTTGAAGGTAGGCAAGAAAGGGTAGAAAGCACAGGATCTTGATTTAGAATCAGTACTTATTTGGTAAAACCTAGTCCTTCATAAATCCTAACATTCCCTTCCCAGGTCCTGGGCAGTGTCCAAGGATTGAGCCTCTGACTCTGTGTCAGTCAGGGGCAATTAGCAATAATTTCCTGGATTTTGGATTTCTAACAACCCTCACTGATGGTTGTAGTATTCTTTAGCTTTGGGTCTACTTCAGCATAATACATCTCCCAGCAGTGGGAATCTGGATTCTGCATACTGTTGTCAATGAGACATTTGGGTCAACTCCAGCCCTGTGGAAAGATTTAGAGGAATAGAAATCATTTTTAAGTGTGTCCCCCATGTATTGGTTACTTTTTTGTTGCTATGGTAAAATATCATGACCAAGGCAACTTCTACAAGAAATTTATTTGTGTTTATGATTCCAGAGGGATAAGAGTCCACCATGGAAGGGAAGCATGGAAGCACGGTAGCAGGCATGAAAACAGAAGCAGAAATCTGAGAGCTCAAAATTTAAAGCAGAGAGAGTAATCTGAAAGTAGGAGGGTTTTCATTCCTAAGCCAGGTCACTGTTGTAAGTTACAAGATTTGCAGATTGGTGATATTGATGATTATCTTTGTCCTCTGATAGCATGCAGAGTACCTTCCAGCACCATAAATCCTAGCCAGTGTGGCTGAAGCTTCCAGTTAGCTCCATCTCTATTTCTCTGTGTTCAATGAAATAAGTAAGAGCTGTCTTCAGCAATAGGACCTTATGATCAGGTTGTGGAGAGAAACCAATAGTCTTTGCAATAACTGATCATATTTAGTGGTTCCATGACACTTCTTTACTCTATAAAATGTAACCAATTCCTGACACTGATAACATAAGATGTTTAGTTGGGGCAGTGTCTCCTGTATCATTTGGTGACTCCTTTTATGTTCCTTTTATGTATGTATATATTTTAGGAAGGTTAAATTGTGAAATTATTTGTATAAGTTCTTACATTTGGAGAAGAAAATTAAGTCAGCATTGGTGTAGAAAGTCATTCTTTATATGAGTTGCTTTTATTGGTTAATGAATAAAGAAGCTGCCTTGGCCTGTGATAGGGCAAAGTAGAGCTAGACAGGGAAAACTAAACTGAATGCTGGGAGAACGAAGGCAGAGTTGCAAGACGCCATGGGAGCACCAGAGGGGAAAGATGCAAAACACCAACTGGAATCCTGCTGGTAAGCCACAGCCATGTGGCAATACACAGATTAATGGAAATGGATTAATTCTAGATGTAAAGGCTAGCTAGCAATACGCTTATGCTATTGGCCAAACAGTATTACAAATAATATAGTTTCTGAGTGATTATTTCAGGGCTGAGCAACCAGGAATAAACAAGTGACCCTCCGCCTACATAACATGATGTTTTTTATGTAGACTATACATATATATTATAACTTTAAATGAAATCATTTTGGAGCTATGACTGAAGAACAAAGGACAATAAAAGTTTCCATTAAAAAATAGAACTTTCAGATGAGCATGGTTTCAGCTAATAAGCAAAATAACCCACTATAAAATGATCAGACAGCAGACATTCTGGGTGAACTGTTGGGTGGAGAATTTAAACAGATGTTGTAAGGAACGTCAAAAAACTTCCAGAGACCATAAAGAGTCATTTGCTTTTCTGACAGACAAATTTAACAGATATAAGAAAGCAATCAGAAATCTTTGAACTGAGAAAATACTCTCAGCAAAATTAAACAGTGTTACAAGACATTAATAGTCAAAATGTATCAAACAGAATAAAGAAATGCTGAGCTCAGAGGCAGGCTTTTTGTAAACACACAGTTGGAAGAGCCAAAGGAAAAAGAATGAAGTGGGGAGATTAAAGCTTGCACACACTTTGGGACAGTATTAGAAGAGCAGACATTCAAGTTATTGGTGTTCCAGAAGGACTTGAAAACCTGAAAGGGCTAGAAGGCTTATTTAAAGAAACTGGAAAATTTCCCTAACCGAGAACAAATATAAATACCCAGGTAAGGTTCATATGTCACTGGTGAGATCTAAGAAACAAGCCGACTTCAAGACATTTTATAATCAAGCTCTCAAAGCTGTAAGATTCTCAAGACATCAAGAGGAAAACACACACAAAATGCCCCAATTTGCCTGACAGCAGGCCTTAGAGAAGCCTTACAGGCCAGAAGAGAGTAACATGAGATTTTCAAATTACTGAAGGAAAAAAATAACCTGTCAAGGAGGAATAATGTATCCACAAAAGCTATCCATTAGAAATAAAAGATACATAAAGAAATTTCAGAAAAATAAAAGATAAGAAGATGTATCCCTATCAGATCTATCCTCGAATGGCTAAGTGCAACTCTTCAACCTGAAGATGAGCATTACTGTGGAAGAACAGAGAAGGAATAAAACTGCACGAATACTTGGAATACCCAGTGTCTCAGAACCACAATTAGCCACTTAGACCTTTAGAATCAAGACTGAACAAATGACTCAAAATAATGACATCATGCAGTAAAAGAGAAATGATATAGAAAGATGGAAAAACAGCATCAAAAATCATAATATGGCAAAATGGAGTAAAAACATTTGGGCTTTTTAGTATACAAAGTAAAAGGTTTCATCATGACATTCCAATGAGTGACTGTAATACACTTTGATCACAGTTTCCTCTTCTCCTAACCTTTCCGGCCTTCTCTCCCATGCTCCTCTTCTATATTGCCAATAGCCTTATCCTGGAGATTCTGCACATGCAGGGAAGTGGTGGTTAGCTTTGTGAGGCGGTCTATTTCACTTAACATCGTGATCACACTTTTCTCTATGGTTGAATAACACACAGACACACAGATGCGCACACACACACACACACACACACACACACACACACACACACACCACTATGTCATGTTTCCGTTATCCACTCATCCATTAATTGGATTCAAGGTTGTTTCCATAACGTGGCTGTTACAACAGATCCTTGATGTACATGGGAACACAGGGCATCTTTGATTCTTTGTACTGTATCTCCAGAAGTGGTTTAGGTAGACTTTAAGATGGTGTATTTTTAATTTTTTTTTAAAGGAGCCTCCATACTGACTTACACAGTGGCTGTACTAATTTACATTCCAACCAACAATGCATATCTTCCGTTGTTTTTACATCTTTGCCATCATTGGCTCTGTTTGTGTTCTTGATCACGGTCATTCTGGGACTGAGACGAAATCTCAGTGTAGTTATGATTTGTATTTTTGTGTCATTATACGTATTTATTAGATAAAGGTATGTTCAATTCATTTTCCATGTATTAATTTGGATTTTTGAAATACATTTTTTAATTCTCTATATATTCTACATGTTAATGCCCTGTCAGATTAATAGCTAACAAAGATTTCATCCTGTACTGTAGACTGCTTCTTCATTCTATTGCTTAATTTATTGTTTAGATTATTTTTAATTTAGTGCAGTTTCATTTATCAAATTCACACTTTATTTCCTGGATTTGGGGAATCCTATTCAGAAAGTCTTTGCCTTTTCCTAGATAGTGAACTTTCCCCCACATGTTTCTTGACTGTCATCAAAATCTCAGAGCTTACATTAAGATCTTTGGTTCATTTTCATTACCTTATGTTGTCAAGAATGAGGGAGAATAATCTAGTTTGTCCTCCATACAAGGATATCCAGTTTTTCCAAAACCACCTGGTTAGATTGCCTTTTTCCCAATATATATTTTTGGAATCTTTGCCAAGAATCAGACCAGTGCAGCTCCGTGGGGTTAATCTTTGAACGTTCTATTCCATTCTATCGGTCCGTCTGCCTGTTTTGTCCTAGTACCACTCTGGCTTTGTTTTATGCCTCTGGAGTACAGTTTAAATTCACATATCACGACAACTCCAGCATCGCTCTTGTTTCAGAATTGCTTCTTGTATTTCCGTGTAAATGTTACAAATGTTTTCTGTTTCTGTAAAGGATGAGGATTCCACTAAAATTTAGGTTTCCTTTCGGATATCAAGTCATTTCCATAATATTAAGTCTGTCAAAAGATGAACCTATGACATCTTTCTTATTTCTAATCTACTTTTTCTTCAGTTCTTTGCCATTTTCTTTATAGAAATCTTTAACATTTTTGGTTAAGTTTATGACTAGATACTTCCTTTTGTGGCTACTGTGGGGGAGAATATTGTCCTGACTTTTTTTTCATCAAATTCATTGTGGTATAGAAAAGCTACATTGTTGTGTATTGATTTTGTATACATTATTTTGAATGAAGTATTTAACAGACCTAAGAATCTTCTGGGGGAGTCTTTAGGGTCTTTTAAAAAATAAAGTTGTGGCAGTTGCTTATAGAGCTTGCTCTATACCACACTGATAACTCTACTGCTTTTCTGAATTCTAACACAAAAGAGTAATTTCCCTTTTATCTCTTTTTGTGGATACCAACCAAAAGCACAAGCATATTTTCCTTGATTCCCTAGGTTTTCTGAACGTTTCTTTGAAGACATGCTCCCCTCTGTACTGCTGCTTGCCGAATTACATTGTTGGCCAACCGCACCCAAAGGTTTGGCTATCTCCCTTGTGCTGGCAGATGCCAAGATTCACACTTGCCTGCCCCATTGTTTCCTGTCATAATCTAATAGTCTGTAAACTTAAAAAATATAGTGTTGTATTATTGCTAATAGAGATTTTTGTCTTTTCTTCCTTTCCAGTTGGTACCCACTTGACTTTGTTTTGAGTGTTGCTGTGGCTAAGGCCCCAAGCTCTATATTGAACATGGGTGGTGAATACAGACATGTGCACAGCAGTGTCTTGTTCCTGATTTTAGAATAAATATTTTTGGTTTCATTTGGTTTGTCACTTATAACTTTTATTGCGGTAAGATTCTTCTTTTCCCGGTTTCTTCAGTTTTATTTTTTTATTATAAACAGAAGTTGAACATTCTCAAAGCTTTTTTGGCACTTATTAAACTAATTCTGTAACATTTGCTCTTCATTTTAGATGAATGCTATATTACATTTATTTGTTTTCAAATGCTAAAATATCCATTCATTCTTGATATGCAACAAACTTTTTCACAGTGTGAGTTTTTTCAATGTGATGTTAAATTCATTTTTCAAGGATCTCTTGAGAAGTTTTTTTTTTGTATTTATACCAACTGAGAAAATTGGTATAGAGTTTTCTTTTGTTGTTGTGTCCTTGTTCATTTCTTTTAAATCAAGGAAAAGAAGCTTCATAAAATACACTTGGAATCATTAGCCTCCTTTCAATTTTATCAAGTATTTGCATGCTTTTCCAATGAGGAACACTGGTGTGCTTTTCCAATGCCTAATATAATTTAGGAGAGCTTTCATCTGTTCCTGAGATTTCTTTGCTGGGAGACTTATTGCTTCTCATTACATGTTATTAATATGCCTGTTTATGTCCTTTTTGATCCATTCATGTGGCTCTAAAAATTTTTCCATGTCTTCTAGATTTTCCATTTGATTGGTGTATATAATCTTTCAAAGTATTCCTTAAAGATCATTTGGCTTTCAGTGATACAGTTTGTAATATCCATGTTTTCATTTCTAAAATTATTAATTCAGAGGAATCCTTTGTTTTGTTAGTTTTGTCTATCTTGTATTTCTTTTCAAAGAACCAACTTTCTGTTTTATTGATCCTTGATATTATTATTTTGGTTTCCATTAATTGGGCCCTGAGTTTTATTATTTATATCCTTGTACTAATTTTGGGATTGACCAGTTCTTAATTTTTCAAAGACTTGGGGTGCAGCATTAGCACTATTTGTGATCTCTATGATTTCTTAAATGATTTTATTTTATAGATTATGATGGGTATGGCATTTGTGTCACAGTGCACACGTGGAGCTGAGAGCTCACCTTTGTGGAGAAAGTGTTCTCTTCTACCTTTACATAGGTTCCAGGAATCAGACTCAGTTATGATGCTTGCAGTGTCCAACAGTAAGCATCATTACCTATCCAGCCATTTCACCAGACCAATTATTAATATAAAAAATCATAGCTATAAACTTTCACTTTAGAATTACTGTATTTGTACCCCATAAATATTACTAAGTGCTATATTCATTTTATTCTATGTAGCTTTTAGTTGTTCTTCCAAACTTCTTTAATTACCCACTGGGTCATTCAAAATTATATTCTTCAGTCTCCATGTCTTAGTATGTTTGCATAGTTTCTCATGCTATTGATTTCTAGTTTCACTTCATGACTTGCTGTTATGTAAGAACTTATTGTTTTTGTATTTATTAAGACTTGTTTTATGCTCTAAAATGTGACCCATTTTTGAGAACGTTACTCAAGCTTCTGAGAATAATATTTGTATTACAACTGTTGTTGTATTACAACTTATGGAACACTCTGTAGATGTCGGTTAAACCCATTTGGGAGCTTCACTCTGAAGGTTTTAACTTCTTCTTTAATTTGGGTAATATATCTGTTGAGAGCATGGTGTTTAAACCTCCCACTGTTACTGCATCAATGGAGAAGGTTTTTCTTAAAATAAGCTGTGCTGGGAAAATTGGATAGCCACACGAAGACTATTGAAACTAAACCCCTGATTCTCACCAATTACAACATTTAACTCAATGTAGATTAAAGAAGTAAATGTGCACTTGATGGTCTGAAATTACTACAGGAAATCAAGGGAAAATATTTTAGGATATTGGAATAAGAAAGAATATATTTTAGACAATTCTCTAAAAGTACAAGAAATAAAAGCAAACAAATATAGACAGTTTTATGTAATTAAAAGGTTTCTGGAGAGTAGAGGAAACCATAAAGAGTGTGGAGGGTTAAACTACAGAATGAGAGAAAATATTTTAAAATTATGTGTCTAGTAAGACTCTAATAAACACTAATAAAATTAGAAATACGATAGCAAAATAATCAAATATCTCTATTAAAACGAACCAACATGGACATTTCTCAAAAGAAGATATTAAAAAGAGAGAGTGTTATGAAAATGTACACATCACTAAACAGGGATATGCAATGTCATATCATCCAACACTGAGAATGCCTAACAACAATGGTAAGAACATCAACATCAAACCCTCTATAGATAAGCAATGCTGAAGAAGATATGTAGAAAGAGGAATCCCTCACACTGTTGGTGGATATCTAAATTAACTCAACCATTGTGGAAAAACAGTGGTTTTCATGAACAGTGGTTCATGAAAAAGTGAATAGAACTGTCATGTGCTACAGACAAAGGAAATAGAATCAGCATATTGCAGACACCTCTGCATATATGTGTTTATCATAGCGCTTTTGCAATAGCCAAGAAATGGGAAAAATACAGTGCCTAATGATACCATTCATAGGAATACCAGTTGCAGGAATGTGATACCTATATGCTTTGAAATACTGCCTAATTATGGAAAACTATAAAATTCTCTCACTGTAGATCTGAATTGAGCTGTTGACCAAGTGAAATAAGCCAGGCACAGAGAGAAAAGTACCGCACAATCTTATTTTTATGTAGAATATAAAGAGCTTATTTCATAGAGATCGAGAGTGGAATGATGGCATTAGAGGCTGTGAGGCAGGAGAGGCACTGGGACAGTTTAATTAGTGTGTCTAAGTTATATTTAGCAATAAGAAGTTCCAGTGTGCTATTGCACACTAGGGTAGCTACTGATTACAGCTAATGAACTGCACATTCCATATGGTGTGAAGAGAGGATTTCAAATATTTTCCCCTTAAAGAAATAAATTGTTGAGGAGGAAATAAATATGTTTAGGTTGTTTTGAACACTACACAATGGATATATGTGTCAGAATACCATAGGTGCCCCAGAAATATGTATACTTTTGTTTTTATGGACCAATTAAAAATACATTTAGGATTACAGAGGTGGCCTAGTCAGTAAAGTGTTTGTATACAAACATGAGTACCTGATTTCAGATACCCAGTTGTAGTTGGTTGGTTTACTATTTTACTCTTTGTTCTTTTGGAGGTCCACCACGCACCTCCCAAATAAATATACACATGGAGAATTCTTTCTTATGAATGCCTGGCCTTAGCTTGGCTTGTTTTAGCCAGCTTTTCTTAACTTAAATTATCCTGTCTATCTTTTGCCTCTGGGACTTCATCTTTCTCTATTTCAGTATACCTTATCTTTCCTTCTTACTCCCTGACTGAATGTGTTGCTGGGTGGTTGGCCCCTGATGTCCTCCTCTCCTCCTTTTTTTTTTTTGCTCTTTTATCTTTCCTCCCAGATGTCTCCTCCTATTTATTCTCTCTGCCTGCTAGCCCCGCCTATCTTTTCTTCTGCCTTGTTATTGGCCATTCGACTCTTTATTAGACTAATCAGGTGTCTTAAACAGGCAAAGTGACACAGGTTCACAGAGATAAACAAATGCAACATAAAAGAATACAACACATCGTTGCATCATTAAACAAATATTCCACAGTATCAAAAATGTCAAACATCTTAAACTAATATTTCTTAACACCCAGCATCTCATAAAAGCCAGGCATGGCACTACGTGGCTATAATTACAATGCTATGAAGGTAGAGACAGGCAGATATCTGGAGTTCATTGGGCAGCGAGCCTAGTGAAATCACTTAGCTCAAGGTTCAGTGAGAGACCACGTATCAAAAAAGATAGGGTGGGGAGTGTCTTAGGGATTTTATTGCTGTGAAGCAACCCTTATAAAGAAAACATTTAATTGGGGTGGCTTGCTTGCAGTTTCAGAGATTCAGTCCATTATCATCATGAGCATGGCAACATGCAGGCAGACATGGTGCGGGAACAGTTGAGAATCCTATATCTTGTAGGTAACAGGAAGTTCACTGACACACTGTGTGGTATCCTAAGTATAAAAAACCTCAAAGTCTGTCGCTATAGTGACACATTTCCTCCAATAAGGCCACACCCTCTCCAATAAAGCCACTCCTCCTAATAATGCCACTCCCTGTGAGATTATGGAGGCCATTTGCATTCAAACTACCCAGGGAGTGATTGAGAAAGACATCCAATGTCAGCCTATATGTATGCACACAAATACACACAGACACCTGCATGTATACTTTCACACACTCACACAAACACATCCACACACCACACATATATGCACAATTCAAATAAAATAGATTGTCAAATAAATGTCATATAATGTATATTCCATTTTCCCTGGACAATAAAAAATTATTAAACAGTTATTAAAATGTGAAAGAAAATTACTAAAAACCACAGTATGCCAGCAAGTTTTCAAGAACTAATCCAAATGGCTTCTTTACATGTAGAAAATAAAATGATTATTCATTCTGTAAGAGCACACATTCTGTAAAGGACATACTTAGAATGAATTCTCAGATATAAAAGCTCAATCAAGGCCTTATCTTTTTACAACCTGATTTAGTATTAAGACATTTTCACAGATAAATAGAGATATTGAAAGTGAGGATGACATCTCTAAACAATCAGACTTTCTAAGTGTGGCTAATGACCTTCTCTGACCCAGTTCCCACCCATAAGAACCTTCAAAGGTTGGACCTTAGAGACAGTTTCTGGAAGCTTGGAAACAGTATCAAAGCCATGTCCAAACCATACCTATGACACTGAGTTAAAAAAATGAAGATCTAATTAAGGTAGAAAAAAAAATCTATCAATCTTAAATTCAAAAAATGATTTTATTTTTAGTTGTGTGTGCTGTGTGCATCTGAATGTGGGTTTGGCATGTGAGTGAAGTTACCACAGAAGCCAGAAGAGGAAATCATGTCCGCTGGAACCAGAGTTACAGGCACTTGTAAGACGCCCAACAAGTATGTACTGGAAATTGAACTCTGGACTTGGGCCCTCTGCAAGCGCAGCACACAGTCTCAACAGCTGAGCCATCTCTTCAGATCCCCAAACTGCAGAAGTTTGAAGTTTTGAGTTCAATTGAGATAAGAAGATCACAGAAAATATGCACTGTTGTAATGCATCACACACTGAAACAGATTAGATGAGGACAGTGGAACAGCAGGCTCTGAACAGAAAGGTGATGAGAAGGATGATTTAAAGATGAAGAAAAATCTGGTCCACAGGAAGCCCATAAAAAAGGACAAATGAGACTAAGAGGAGGCTGAACTAGGGATAAAACAGGCTTAGCACTAGGGGGAGCAGAAAAGGAACTGGACCTTTCAAAATGAAAGGAGATATTTAGAATGATGAAAATAACAATGCCAATGCTAAAGGAGGAGGAAAGGAGAAGAGAAAAGAGGAGGGAGGCCTTGGAGAGAGAGAGGAGGGGAATGAGATGCTCAAGAAACAATGAAAATGGCTAGGTCAGCCTCAGCCACACTAATGTTGCTGGGAATTCAGAATAATCACAGGCTTTTAAAAAAAATGTACAGTGACAATTCCATAAACAACAACGGCACAACAGCTAACTTGTTTAGTTTTTTGTTCTCTTGATATAGCACTGGCTGTCCTGGAACTCACTAGGTAGACCCGGCTGACAAGCTCACAGAGATCTGCTTGCCTCTGTGATTAAAGGCATGCACCACCACACCTGGTAGCTTTTTATAGGAAAGCATGGTTTCATTGGCTCTGTTTCTTTATTATTCCTAACAGGCCATACTAGAGGAGTAAGAAAGACAAATAGAACACGTTCTTTCATATGTGTAGTAAGTGTGTGCTCTCTGAAGTATAGAACTGATAGGACACACACACAACAATGTATATCAACTTATACTGACGTAGAACACATTATCTCACACCTGATAGCCTGAGTACCCAGGAGCTGCTCAGTCCTTGAGTCTGGGTGGCTCAGCCTTTGCAGTAGTCCCACAATGGCTCTCTCACACTGGTGAGGCTGACAATCCTGTATGGCAAGCCCCCTGTAGCTTCTCTATTCACTAGGCTGGGTGCCTCTGAAACCCCAACCTGACATTGAAAGCCTGGAAGGTTCTGAGATTCCTGCCAGTCCTCAGTCAAGGAGGGAAGTTTGGAAACATGGGCTCTGATATCAGTGAAGGAATCAGCAGCAGGAGCAGGCAAATCAACTTGGCAGCAAGAGGGAAGGGCAAACGGCAGGAGAATATTCTTCTTCTGTATGACCACATTTTTTATCTGGGCTTCTACCAGAAGGTGCTATTCACATTTGGGGTGGGTCTTCCCACATCTGTGGAGGCAGTCAGTACAATTTCTGAGGTCATTCTATCTGTGGGGGGTTGACATTAAAATCAACCATCACACACACATACACACAAAATCTCTATGTGTGTAGATGCATGTAGCTATTAATCCATCCAGCAACACGTAATGTGAAAGCACAGGAGGGACTCTTTGGGGAGATGAGAATTACCAAGAGCAAATGAGGACAATGGGTTTGGGAACGTGGCCAAGTAAAGTGACATACATGTAGGAAAACGTCTTTAAAAATTTCAAAGACTTCCTAATTTATAAAGGATTATATTATATGTGCAAAAGGTTTCATTGACCTCCCCCAGTATAAATTTTTCTAGCAGTCTATTTAAATTTTTGTCTCCCCCGCCCTAATTCAAGTTCATTATAATGACTTTCAGCTCATAAATAAACAAGACTACTTCTCTACTGGCATTGTGTCAGGGCAATTCATACATAGGATTTGAAACCTAGGTATAAATTAGTAAAAGTTACAGTTAGTTGTCAATATTAAAGGACAGTGGTATTTCTTGAATGCCGAGTCAAATGTTTTTGGAGGTGATCTGGAGGTCCTTGGCTCGAGGGCAATGTTTTTGCTTTGGCTAAGGGTATTTGGGTGTTTATTTGTTGCATGAATAACTTGGACAATAGAGATAAAACAGGGAAAGTTCTATCCACCAATACAGTGTCTGCATTTGTGGGGTCATTGGTGAGACTGAAGAAAATCTGAGTGTTTTATGTCCAGAGACACGCGGGTGAGCTCCCCCTTGAGGCAGGAAGTCATGAGATGCTGCTTACACTTATGCTACTTTGTTTTATGTTCCCATTCCTTCCAGAACATTATGACTACATCTCTTTCTAAAATAAGTTTTAAAATTGATTCATTTTTATGCATACAGGCATGTGCCTGCATGTATATCAGTGTACCACATGTGTGCAATGGCCACAGAGGCCAGAAGAGAGCATCAGGTTCCCTGAAGCTGGAGATACAGGTGTTTAGTGGCTGCCATGCGGGGGCTGGGTCTTGAACCCTGGTCCTCTAGAGGAGCAGCCATTTCTCTTAACCACTGAGTCACATCTACAGCCCCTACTTTCCCTTTTCATTCCATTATACTCCCTTGCTCTCTGAAGGTGGTTTGTGAACTTGCAGACACCGAAGACCTTTAGCCTTATTCCTCAGGAGTCTTGAAATAAAACAAAGTAGAAGACAGAGTGTTTTGTGAGATGCGAATACATGGTTATTGTCATTGGTATGGTTCTCTGCAATCAGCGCTGTCTACTGTGCATTCTTGGCTGACAATGTGTGAGATAATATCAGTAGAATACAGAAAGGAAAGAAGCTGAGGAGACCTTCAAAAACAGCATCTGTGTTCCTCTAATGCTGCACAATTGCTTACTGACAAGGAATGACGTCAGGGTATCATCTCAAATGGGTTGAACTAAGAAAAGTACTTATAAGCTTCTCAGTAGAATTTTTTAACAAATTTTCCCTGTAGTTTCAAAGCATTGCTTGATGCAGTTTTTAACTGGGATATACAAACAGTTACAAAAATAAGTCCATATTAAAATTAGGATGTATTTTCTTCTGAATGCCTTTTTAATGAAACAAATAGTTGGGACAAACATTTCCTTATGTTGTTATTAAATAAAGTATGAGTAGATAAGTATCCAAATCAAACATAGGGAGCAGAAAGTCCATCTCTCAATTTGCTCCAAGGCCCCGTGTTCAAGGCAATTAATTGCCTTTTAAATCTGGACCACAGAAATGTGTCTCCTTTGTTCTGAATGTTGCTAAGTTTTTTAAAAGTTTGTGTCAGCAAATTAATTGAAACTATGCATCTATACTGGATTAGATTGAAATCACTGAGTGTAAAAATGCTGCTGCTGCTGCTTTTTAGCTTAAAATGTATGGCCTTGCATTTTAAAGTAAAAATTATGAAGGTATTTTGGGAGAAAAAAACATGCTGTAAAAGCCACTAAAATAAAATATTGGAGATAAATTTAGGGAGGTTGGGACTTCCAAAAGATTAATTTTAACTATTGAATGCCCTGCTCTAAGTTTTAAGAATTACCATTGCATAATATACCAAATTATAAAATACTTGGTTTTTAAAATAAAATCTATACATTGACCTTCTTTTGGTTGTTATGTTGTACAATGAAAATGAAAAGTTCTTTGGCCTATATGTGATACTGAAGGGCTAAGATAACCTTTAAAATTTAAGGAGCTTCTGGGAGAGTGTTTTCAAGGGAAGCATTTAAGAATAAGTCTATATTTTGCACAACTTTCCCACCTTTTGAAAGTGGTATTTGTATTGTGGTGGACGTGCAGGGTGTTGCACATCATGGTAGCCGGTGCTTAGAAACTCGAGTGGATGCATTTAAACAACTACAGACATGACTGTTAAAATCAAAAACAAAAGAATTTCACAACAATCATTTTCCATCTAAGTAACAAAAAGAAATATTTATTAACTCATTTAAAGTAAAAATATGTCGAAATTACAATATAAGCTAAGGAAATAACTATGTTTTACAGACCCACTCAAATGTACTTTTGTGTTTGACTATTTTTACTCTTTTCAAAAATCTCTGGCTTAATAAAAGTTAGCCAGAGTTTCACATCTGCTTTTGACTTTACTCCATTAACAAAGAAAATTCAGCCTCTCATGGGCATGTAGCTGGAAAACAAAAGTATATTTTCATTATCTTTTCAAATAATTGTGACCCAGTATCAACAAATCAAGCCATGTGAAAGAATACATTTACTCTGCTCCATTACAGTTATTGACTTAAATTGTGTGTGCGTGTGTTTGTCTGTGTGTTACTGGGGATCAAACCCAAGGCCTTCTACATGTTAGATAAGTGCTCTCCTGTTGTTCACTACACTCTGCTGAAACACTGAGAAGATCACTTGTTTTACATAATTTTGTAACAACATGAAGGGATGATTTGAAAAATATGTGTTCACAGAATTATGGAAATTTTCTAAATGTTGACACATTTCATCATACAATATAAAAAAAGGAAAAAATACTGTTGCTCTGTCTATTTCATTCACACAATATTGCTGACACCAGATGTGTGTGTGTGTGTGTGTGTGTAAGATTTCTGCAGACACCAAGTGATTCAGCTGCTGTGGTGAGCTGAGAATTTCCAGTTTAACTCAGTTCTGACACTACATACCTGGATATATCAGATTCCAGCAGTTGGTGACTCTGGCCTGAGAGACTGCTCCTACTTCCTGTGATACTTGTTCATGATGCCACCTATGCATTTGACCAATGAGCAGGCATTAACCCAGGTTCTCCACAGTCAGCTCTCCAGGTTTTTTTTTTGTTGTTGTTGTTGTTTTGTTTTTGTTTTTTGTTTTTTTGAGACAGGGTTTCTCTGTAGCTTTGGAGCCTGTCCTGGAACTAGCTCTTGTAGACCAGGCTGGACTCGAACTCATAGAGATCCGCCTGCCTCTGCCTCCCGAGTGCTGGGATTAAAGGCATGCACCACCACCGCCAGGCTGTTCTCCAGGTTTATTCATTTGCTCGATCAGCTTGTGGAGCTAAGATAAGCATATTACTTATAAGTATTGGCTTATTATAGGGGACATTTCTGAGGATACAGATGAATGGCCACATGGAAGACATGACTAGGACAAGGGACAGATGGCCATGTCTTCTGCAGGAGCAACACCCTTTATCAACATGTCTAGCACCTAGACATATTATATATGCTATTACCACTGATCTCATCAAAACAATCTTTAAGAACTAGAGCTGTCTACTGATGGTAGATTGTAGTGGCATTTCAATTGTATTTTAATAAATAAAGACTGCCTGAAGATCTGAGAATAAAGCAGTCCCATTGGTCAAACTTACAGGACAGGTAATGGTAACGCACACCTTTAATTCCAGCAGCCACACTAGTTGCCATAGAAATCAGGTGGTACATGCCTTTAATCCCAGTGGTGCATACCTTTAATCCAAGCCCTAGAAATGAATTTAAGACAGAGGGAGACAGCTCTCAGATACAGTCTCATTCTGAGATTCTGGGAGATAGGATTGCCATTTCAGAATGAGGTCGAGGT
Source organism: Ondatra zibethicus (assembly GCA_004026605.1). Taxonomy (NCBI): domain Eukaryota; kingdom Metazoa; phylum Chordata; class Mammalia; order Rodentia; family Cricetidae; genus Ondatra; species Ondatra zibethicus. The sequence continues at coordinate 34,348 of PVIU01013946.1, read as the reverse complement.
AAGAGTCAGTGACTGGCTATTTTGCTTTTTGGATCTTCAGGTTGAACCCCAATTTCTGACCCTGAGTTTTCATTTAATCATGCTTCAGTAGATGCATGTTTTTTATAATCTATTTTTAAACCTATATTCTGAGTTTATAATTGGCAATGAATGTTGCCAGTTGCACTTTGAAGTGACAGGATTACTTTGTTCATTTGGGAGGAAATATCCACCAAGCATAGATCTGCATAAGGGTAGTTTGTCAACTACTCTTTCAATTTAAAAAAGTGATACTCCCTGAATAAAGCCTCTCATTTAGCTCAGAATTAATCACATATTGTGTGTTACCAGGAAATAGAAGTGTGTAGGCATACTCCTGCTGACATCCAGAGCATCAAGAAGAAACATGCACAGCGTGTAGGTAAAGTAGATTTAGCTTTTACTGCTTCATGGAGGACACCTAAGTGAAAAAGCTTCTGGTGCTGAGTACAAGTGAACGCAGTGATTTCTAGCACACGGAGTGCTAGTGGCTCACTGTGTAACGATCTTTCAGTGATGGGTGTTATCCCAGCCTTTGCGCTGTCCATAAACAAAGAAAGAGCCCAGAGAAACGAAAAACATCTATATTACAATGACATAGCTTAATCTCAAGACTCCTATGGGTTCTGAGCATGGCTTAAAATTTGGAGAACTAAATTTTAAGGATCTCTGAGTAAAAAATCATATTTAAATTACAGAACATTATGTTTGTATCACAGAAACAGTGCCTGCTGGTGGCATATTCGAATGTGTGTGGCATGGTTCACCACTAAAGTCAGATACAAAACACTCACAGGACAGGGCATAAGAAAGAAACATGTGTAGTAGCAACAGTATAAGATACCGTGCTGGACTCAATGAGGGGAGGGGAGGCTTAGGTAATTATATGAATGATAACTGGACTGTCTATCATCATTCTGTCAATGGTCATCTATTCTATATGCTAAATTAGGAACAAGATAGAGTCACAATGAGTTATCAACCATAAAAACCTGGAAGTCTGGAGAGAAAGCTATTTTGGCACTAGCAAGGACACCAGGAACCTTCTCATATAGTTAACGTCTCGTAACTGTTAGCAGCCCCAAACACTAGCCATTTCTGAAACGAGGCACCTACACACTGGCCTGATTCTCAGTGGCACAGAAAACCAATTTGGGATTTACAAGAAGGCTGATCATTAAAACTTCATCGTACTATGCTTATACTCATAGATCAGTGTCTTGCTCAGCCATCGTCAGAGAAGTTTCCCCCTGCAGCAGAGGGAAGCAAAGACTGAGACCCAAAGCCAGACAGTATGCAGAGAGTGAGAGACCTGGGAACACCCAGCCCTAAATGAGATATCTCCACCAAATCTCTCCCCTCAGGGCTCAGGAAACTCTGGAAGAGGAGGTGGAAAGAGTTGAGGAGTCGGGGAGAGGAGATTACCAAGGAAACAAGGCCCTCGAAACGCAGCACAACGGATGCATAGACACATTCGCAGAGACTGGGGCAGCATGCACATGGCCTCCACGGGTCTACAACAGTTGGGGGCCTAGAACTGAAAGCAGTGGACACATGTACCCATCTAGCCCAGAAGCTGCCAATGATATCCACTTGTAAATAAAAAATTAGTTTTCTCCAAGGGAGTTTCACTGGGGAAACGAACCACTCTTCAGGATAGGTCCCACGCCCAGAGGTCAACATGAAATGAACTCAACGACATCTTTGGAGGTCCTTTTACTTACAATGTTGTGTCTGATCACTTTTTTAACCTTACAGGTTCTCTGTGTATAAAGTATGGCTTCCAGTTTAGTGTTTTTATGAGATTACTGTATGTGTGAACATGTGTCTCTCTGTCTATATATATATATATTGTGCTTTTTCTTTGACTGTTTTTCTTCTGTTTGTTTGTTTTTTCTTGTGTCCACGTTTTGCTTTATCTTATTCCTTGGATGCTCGTTTGTTTTCTAATGAGAGACAGAAGGTGTATGGATCCAGACGAGAGGGAATACGGGAAGGAATTGGGAGAAGTGGGGGGAAGGGAAGCCATAATCAGAATATATGGTAGGAAATATCTATTTTTAATAAAAGAAAAATTTATTTTAGGTACACAGCCCCCTCGAATGCTAGAGCGGAAAGGGTGAAAAAATGGTCCTGAACGCTAAGCAGAATTAGCAGTTCATACTCCTTCATTCCACTTACTCACCCACCAATTTCCTTATCAAAAAAGTGAGTAGAAAATTAATGGCAATAACTAGGGGAAATCACTGTGCCTGTTCAAACATTTCATGCAGAACTTATTTCAGGATAGATGTACAGTTATTCTCTGATTATTAGCATCTGGACTGTGGCACCTAAGTACTGGTCACATTCTCAATGGCACAGGAAACCAAACTGGGGATTTTCAAATAATACAGGATCACAACCCAACTTAACAGTATGAGAGGGTTCCTGGTGCCCCTGCTAGTGCCCAAATAGCTTCCTCTTCCATATTTTCAAGTTTTAATGTTGGTAGTTCATCCTGACTCTAACTTAACCCAAGATTTAGAAATGTTGAAAAAAACTCAATGATCATTTTGTGTTTAAAACTGTGTTTGTTGATGACCAATAATTTATTGCATTTTGTCACTGACGCAGGAATCTGTCTCTGAAAATCTGTTGCTAAATATAATTCTAATTATTCACACACATCACACCACATGTTCTAAGTCACAAGCAAGTAAGTTGAGCCAGAGGGAAAGTTGAAGTAAACTACAATACATTAGTTCAGGAATGGGGATTAGCCATTGTCAATGACTCAATACTCAAGACAAAAGAAGCTGGTGATAAGCTGAAAATAAAATAGAAAAGATTACAAAATGTGAAAATAATTAATTGTTGATATAAAAGAATAAAATACAAGACATTGTATTACTTCTAATTCACCAAATGCATATAGTGCACCAATCAAGGTGAGGCAGGTTATAGATGAATGTCACAAATTAGTGATAAAACAAGGACTCTTGCCATCATAGTATTTCCATTCTTCCAGAAGGAAATCAACATATTTACTATGCCCTGTTTTTTTGTTTGTGTGAGGAGAATAAACACCATTTTAAGAAGGCATATTGAGAAAAACAAGTTAACTATTTTCAAATGCCATCTTCTCCAGAGGATGAATTTGCTCCAGATCTCCCCTTGATTCACCCTCATCTCCAAGTCTCTGAAGAGTTAATAAAGTGTTTCAGGGAGAAAGAACAGTCAGGTCAGGATTACAGGCTATGTGTGTGTCTGATATGCTCAAAGCACATCAAGAAGGCCCTGTGGCCAAGGTAAAATGAGAGAAAAATTGATTGAAAAATGCCCAACAGACAATGGAGGTCCAATATTCTAGATCAGTGGTTTTCAACTTTCCTAATGCTATGACCTTGCAGTGCAGTTCCTCACATTGTGGTGATCCCCAACCATAAAATTATTTCATTGCTGCTTCATAATTGTGATTTTCTAGTATTATGAATCATAATACAAATACCTGATATGCATGATATCTGATATGTGATCCCTCAACTAGGCTACTTTATCAATTATAGCTTTTGCTGAGTATAAATATGACAAGAGGCCACTCTTAAAAATTATTTGGTGAGGTAGAAGTCATATCAAGAGTCTCATCTAGTGGGTGGCATGGATAGCCTCTACCATCCTTTGGTCCTGGGAGTTGTTTCTGCCATTGGCACATTACTTTTACTCTTGGCAGGACCTCAAGCAACAGAAATGTGACCTTTCTCAGAAAATAGCATGCAATGTTCTCTATAGGGACGACATAGTTTCTCAGGATTGACCTGTGGATTGAGTTCACAAGGAAAGAATGAGGGGTGAGTAAAAAGGGCCTTTATGACCCCTTCTGCTGCCAAGATTTCAGCTTCCATCAGAAAGACACATCTAACCTGCGAAAGCACAACTAACCCTATGGCCTGGGTTTCTAAGTGGACCAACCTGTAGGCTGTAGTGAAGAAATCTAACTTTCTGTATGCCAGAAGCCTCTGTACAGCTCTTTACTGCTCTCTTTAAAATAATAATATTATTATTAATAATAACAACAACAAAAATAAATAAAATGATCTGACACTAATGAGGTTTCAGACATGGTTATTTTCTTACTTTATATACATATATTTCATGAGGGTAGAATACCTTGTATGCAGAGTTTTTCATCTGGACCCCAGCTCCCAAATAACCACATAGAAACTTATTATTAATTATAAATGCTTGAATGATAGCTCAGGCTTGTTAGTAACTAGCTCTTACATTTTAAATTAACCCATATTTCTTACCTACCCTCTGCCACATGGCAGTATCTTTTTTCAACATGGCAAGTTCATCTTGGTTCTCTTTGATTCTCCTCAGACTCCTCCCTTCTTCATACTCTCATTTTGTCTACAAGTCCTACATAGACTTTACCTGTCCAGCTATTGGCCAGTCGCTCTTTTATTAATCAGTAAGAGTAATACATATTTATAGCATACAAAGATTGTTCCGCAGCAGTACCTGATGGATCACAGATTATTAGTCTGTACAGTAGTGTCTAAACACAATAGAGGTTAAAAATTGAGGGATGGAGAGGAGAAGGAGGAAGAAGAGACCAACTAGAAGGGCACGATCATTATTTGCATTGCTGCTACTGTTAGGACAAGATACCTAACAAAAGCAATGAAAGGAGGAAGGGTTTGGCTCACAGTTTGAGAGTATAGTCCATGGTGATGAGGAAGATGTGGCACCAGAAGCAGGAAGTAGCTGCTTACATTGAATTCCTTGTCAGCAGCAGAGATGAATTCTGGTGCTCGGCTTGCTTTCTTCTTTTCATGCAGGCTAGGGCCACCTTTCAAGGTGACAGTGCTGGCCATATTTAATTTTCCCACCTGAGTTAACCCAGTCATACTGCACGGGCATATTTAGAGGTTTGTCTCCTATGTAGTTCTAAATCCTTTCAAGTTGATAATAAATATTAACAATCGTGAGATGGTTAAGCAGCTAAGGGTCAAAGGCTCTGAAAATCCTAACAACGTAAATATGAGCAGTCAAAGCAACCGCACCCTTCTGGTGAAGCAAGCTGCAGACTTGCTATAACCCTGTTAGGCTAACCCTTCAGTTCAAAGTTCAGCTCCTCTCAAGTGGCTTTCCAAGCCTGAAGTAAAGGATGTCATTGACCTTTGAACTTCTACCTGATTTAGATAACCAATGAAATGAAAAAATCCTTGTCATACTCTAGACACTTTTGAGGCTATCTAAATATAAAGTCCCTGGGTTAGACTAAGAAATGTTATGTATAACAAAAGATCCTATTTACCTATGAACTTGCTATAACTTGGATTATCTATGAATTTTATTATTTTGCCTTATTTTTATTACTTCGTATTAATCATATAAAATAAGGGGTTTCATTATGACATGATATATTGTATATAATGTAGTATAAATATCTACTTGCTTTATTTACTTTTCATTTACATTTTCATATAGTCAAAAGAAATATCCAAATAACTGGTCAACTTCCATCTTCAATAATGATATAGATTTTTTAATGTCCTCCATTTGCCCCAAGGTTGATAATGATATCCAATAGCAATAATAATACCGGTAAGGAACATTCATTGGGTGCCTATTACATAACCCACTTTTGTGTTGACTCTTATGGGTTACAGAAAGAGAGCTAAGAAAGAAAGAAAGAAGGGACCACATCAGCAACATTTTGAAAACATTAGAAAACTGATAACAATGTGAAACTATGATGTGCCTAATGGTGTTAGTAACTACTAAGAAATTGCAGTGATCAAAGGCCAGAAACATTTAAAAAACTGATGTCAAGGTTAGCACTCTGTACAGGTGTGTGTGTGTGTGTGTGTTTCATGCATCAGAGTAGGGTGGGGACATTTGCCCATGCACACCCATGTAGATGCCCCAGCAGGACATCAAGTGTCTTGCTTTATAATTCGATGCCTTGTTACCTTGAGACAGGGTCTCATCACTTCAGCTACATTAGCTGGACAGCTAGCTCTCCTCATATCTCCATCGTTTTAATGCTGAAGTTACAGGCATGTATAGTCATGTTCCCTTTCTTAAAAGTGATTCTTTTCATTTGTTCTTTGAGAATTTTATACATATATAAAATATTTATACTCACCATACCCAACCCCACTTCTGTCTTCCATCTCCCTCCATATTTCCTGAACATTGCCTCCTTCCAGCCTTCATCTCTTCTTTTTCTTTTTGTATTCCACTGAGTCCGGTCAGTACTGACCATGTGTGCATGAGTGTAGCACCCACTGTAGTATGCATGCCTAACTTTTTATGTGGATGCTTGGGAATTAAACTCAATTCTCATGTTTGAAAAAAAAAGTGTCTTATGTCTGAGCCATTCCTCCAGCTGCATTTGAGAAACATTTGAGTTGGCAAAAACATTGGCCAAGTCTAGTTGGTTCCTATGCTGTGCTGAGGATTGTCCTCTTTGAACATAGACTAGACAGTGTTTTAAATGCCTCATGAGAGGCTACTAATTTGTACCTTCTTGTATCTCTAGTGCAATGCTTGACATATCATAGAAACTTAATAAATGCTTAAGACATTCAAATCATTGCAGATTTAACAGGAGGTTGGCCACAATACCCACTGATATTTACTGAAGTCATTTTCAAACTTTTGTCTGAAACCCCAAAGTTGTTTTCTTAATGGGGTCAGAATAGTCAAATCAGGTGCATGCTCCTTTGGAAGCTGTTGAGGAATGCGATGTAGTTCCAACTCACAGATGCTCGACAGTACACACAGGCATTGTTGGCTGGAAACTCAGACCTGGCAGAGAGTCAATGACCTGCCTCCCATCCATCAGCTTCACAGAGGTTAGAGTACTAATGTTAATGGCCAGGTATGCTCAATTGCCCACATGTTCCACCAGCATCTAGAAAAATGCCATAGTAGTGATAAATGAAACATTTTGAGGTGGGTTGTAGTTCCTAATTACATTTTGAGTGTTGAATATATTTTCTCTCACTTTGAAAAGTAACACCCTCATTTTTTTTTCTCATAATAGCACCTAAGAGTTCAGATTGGCCCTGTTTTATGAGTGAGAACACTAAACATCAGAGAAACTAAGTATTTTACCCAGTTTTACACAGCTAACTAAATTGGATTGGAGCATTTGCGCAGAAGCAGATTGTACAGATGCAAACAATAGCCAAATATTAGATCCCAACCCTTTTTAATATGAGGTAATGGATGCAAAGAATTAATTAACTTGATCTTTCAGTTGACTTCTTTTGCCATGGGATAAGCCAAATTGATGATGCTTCCAACAATAAATGTCCAATAACCAAGTCAGGAAAACCATACCCAGGTTTGAAAGGGGGTGAGGTTTATAGCCCTGAATGCTTTCAAAGAGTGAAAAGGCACAGGCCTTTGTAAAACTACTAAGTCAATGATGTGAAGAAACGACAAGATGAAGAGGCCAAGGGTTCCCCACTATCTGCAGAGGTCCTCTGGATTGTGCATTTCTTTGAGTGGTTAATATGTAGGTAGGTAAAAGGGGCACTAGCTCTAAGCATGGCTTCCCATGGTGGGTATTCACCGGCAATGCTAAACTACTCACATAGCGTTTTCAATCGATAGTTCATGTTCTTAAGTAGGATATTCAGGAGAGAGGAGGGTTACTTCCCTAAACAGAAGACAGTGTATCTTCAAAATAATTTGAAATTTAAGCAGGATAAAAAAAACACCCAGTATTTTTTGATATCAGAGAAGAGTTGCTTAATGGCTTGCTGCACGTTCATTTAAATACTACTGTTTAAAATTATGCCTAAAAGTGCTGTGTCCCAGAAATGGAGGGCCAATGGGAATTCAAAATAATCAAGATAATTTTGAGATTGCCTATCACTTCTAAATTGCCCTGGGTCTCTCTCTGTTAGTATAATATGCCTTTGAAAATGCTTTTGTTTCCACTGTACCAGTGAGCATTAATATTCTTGGCATCATAATTGGAAAAAGATGAAATAAACAATCCACACAAAAGTTCAGCATAACATATATGCCTTAGAGAATGAACAAAATCAATTTGTCCTACCAAAAATATTTTAGGCAACAACAGAACGTGGTCACATGCATACGTAAACACAATTTGGAGGTTAGGCCCTTCTCTGCTGTTTAATTATGTGACCTCAGACAAGTCATTGAACCCACGAGCACTAGGAGGCACGTGTAGAAGTTAACGCTAGTAATTGGGTTCAAAGAGTATAAAAAGCTCTGTAAACATTAATAAAATTCTGAGAGATGCTTTCTATTTAAGCAAAGCTAAAAGACTACACAATGCAACATGGGGACTCTAAAAGTGCTACCGATATTCAGGAGCATGCATAAAGTTAATAGGAGAAGTTGAATAAAGACTTGTAGAAAAGAGCATTATTTCCCGTAGAAGGTAATGTTGGTGGAAATGCATATCAGGTGGATGGCAAGCATTTAGGATGACTAAAACGAAGGTCCATGAATCGAAGTAATGATATCAAAAACTACCAAGGAGGGTTGAGAGTACTCACAGGCCACAGCAAACCCAGGAAGCCGAAGTTTGGAGTTCATTCTTAATCAGAGAAATAATTCGATGAAGTACTCATTAGAAGAATTAATGTGGTTGTTATGGAGGGTAAACTGGGACACAGAAATGTGAGAAGCAAAAAAGGTAATTTAAGAAACCACTGAAATATGCTGAACAAAAGGTAATGGCAAGGCCATGAGGTAATAGGAAAGCAGATAGGAAGTCAGGGGCCCTCTTCAGGAACAGTTGGGAGCAGAGACACCTGTAACTTGGGCTGTGGGATGAACCACACTGCTAGTGCAAGAAGCCTCCAGAAATGCCAGCTTCCACAGAAGGCGACCAGGTTGGCTTTACATATTGTAGTTTGGGAAACGGACAAAATCACCGAACTTTCAGAAAACTTATGAAAAACAAGGGAAATGGAGATCGCAGAGGTAAAAGGAGTAAGCAAGTCAGGAGATACGTACCTAACTGGGCCGGTGAACTCTACTCTCTGGTAAGCCAGTCTTATGTAGACCCCTGACTCTGTGACTTATACGTGGCACACAGTGGCTGACACTGCAGCACTGCAAGTCATAAGAATGTCTGCAGCTTTCATCTTGGTTTCTTGGCTCACCTATCCTTAGGGCTGTGAATTATCATGCTTGAAGTTAGCTCCCCCGAAGCAGCCATGCACTGAGAAAGGCCTTATGAGGCATGTGGAGAGGTCACAGAGGGGAATATCCACTTTCATCCAGCTGTTCTGTCTTCTCCAGCCTAGGACTTGATGTTTGAATGAAGGAACCTTCATTTGAACCTAGCTTCAATCACCACTGCCCTGGAAACCTATGCGCCACCCCCACCTACACCCAGAACCAGGAGACATGATTATAAACTTAAGTGACAAGGGCCTCAGGTGATCTGTTAAGCAGACCGCCTTCTTGTGTCTTAGAGACAGAAGACGAACATATATGCTTTGGTTTTTTTTCTCAAGACATGTTCTCTAGTGTCTCAGGAAAGATCTGAAAAATTTATATTTGACTTTGTTTCTTGGAATAGGTGAAAAATGGTTAGATGGAGTAGTATTTTATTCATAGAAACAGGATAAAAAGTAAGGAGTGAGGTGTTGTGGGGTGGGGGTGGGGGATGGAACCCAACTGCATAAGCTGAAGGGCTAAGCTCTTCTTAGTGTCCTTGATTGAATAAGATCTTATATATTGGAAGGAAGTATTCAGGGAAGTAGGATTAGAATTCGAGGAGGGATTTTTATGTGAAATAAAGTAGGAAGTGAACTAGGAGGACATAGAACTTCTGTAGGCAGCGTGGGGGCTGGGGACTGACAGCAAGCCCTGGAACACGCACCTAATGAGTGTGAGTTCTCATTAAGCCAATAGCGTTAGACATTTTGTGACTCACTACTAATGTTTGAAGAAAAGAAGAGTTCTAAGAATGATCAGGAATCATACCCAAGGACAGGGAGAGTGAGGTTCGTTGGGTCTCAGGTAGGCTGAGACAGCAACAAATGAAACCTACAGTGCATGGAGTAAGGCAGTTCTCAGGGCTCAGGGAAAGGCAGAATCCACAGGAAATACAAAATGTAAAAGAGATGGAGGAAAAAGAGAAGGCCTAAGCATTCACAGGGTTTATAAATGTTGAGCATAGCTTGTTCAAACTGCCTGGGGCCCAATGTGTTTCAGATTCCACATTTTATTGGACTGGAGGTTATTTTCACATATCCAATGAGATAACCTCCCTCCCCCATCTAATAAGAAACTCATTTATGTTATATACATACCATGGTAGCAGAACTTGAATAATTATATAGAATAATTTGAATAATTTTCTATATGAAATACTTTGTTATAAAAATTTTCATATATAGCATCAAATTAGGGCTTGATTTCTTTTTCAAATTTTGAACTATTTTGGAATTAAAATTTTCAGATTAGTGATGCTAATATTATTAGGGAACTAATAATGTGCTCAACCCATATTCTATAAAAGATACAGTTTGGAGGGCAGACCAAAAACCTACAGACTGAATGTCCCATAAAATTCACAAATTGAAATGCACTTTTATTACTCAGTATTATCAGGTGTTGGGGAGGCGGCTCATTCATTTCCTGGCTGCCCAGACCATGAAATAATCACTCAAAAACTGTATTATTTAAATCACTTCTTGGCCAATCACTTAAGCGTATTGCTCTTTTATCTTTGGTTAAACCATTTCTATAAATCTGTGTATCACCATGTGGCTGTAGCTTACTGGCAAAGTTCTGGCTCATCTGTCTCTGGTAGTGGCTACATGGCTTCTTGTGACACAAACTTTTTTCTCCCAGCATTCAGTTTAGTTTTCCTGCCTAGCTCTACTCTGCCCTATCATTATTATTCATTAACCAATAAAAGCAACACATACACAGAAGTACCTCCCACACCATTCAGGCAGGTATTTTAAGAGATGAACAAACTATGAAATGGGTTCATGATATTTTACAGTGTAACAAGGGAATGCTCTATCCCTTTTTCCCATCTTCCTTATGAGAATGCAGCAGAGGGCAGCTTTAATGCAAAGCATCATCACAGACACCAAGTCTTCAGGTACATTTACCTTACCTGCATGGCCTCCAGAAGCAGAAGAGATAGATGTGTAATTTATAAATTCTCCAACACCATGCATCTTGTTACAATCACAAAATAAGATTGGGGGAAAATGGTAGCTCAAAGGGACAATTTTACTGTAACAAATACCAATTGCTGGGTCCTATCTTTCTCAGATGGCTCCAAATTCTGCCTATAAGGAGCAGAGGTTGCAACAACTAGCCATTTGCTTTTCTTAATGTAAAGCAAAACCCTCTCTACTATGAGAAGTAGTTGGTATTTATGGTCTGATATGAGCCATTGACATGAGAGTTTGCTGGGCATAGGGTCATTGAGGGAACAGATGAAGGCTGCAGGACATGTCATAAAATTTTTTCTTGTGTTGGCTGGTTAAAGAGATGCCAGAGGACACAAGCAGAAAATGTTCCCTTCTCTCAGCAAGGCTGTTTGTGTCTATCACTCATTCAGACAGGCTTTATAAGTATCCGGGCCACCCCTAGGGAGTGATCACAGCACAAAGTCATTCTTCAAAGAAGACATAGGCGCTGGTTTCACTCTCCATCCCAGTTGTAACAGCACTGGAAGGCTTCATGAGTAACACTGAGTGGAACTGTAATGAAATCTGAAGCTCCCTTCAAGTCCTACTCAAGTGAGGATCTTAATACTGATCACTGAGGTTTTGGTTTAAACAGTCTCTACCTCCATTATCAAGTCAGTACTCTGTTTTTTTCCCCCCTTCCCTTTTCTACCTACATCCCTGTTCAAAAGTCTGAAAGGCATGCTCGGCTCTAGTCATCTGCTCACAGGTCAGGAGGTCACCTGTAGCCGCACGTCCCTCTTGAGGTGCTCCAGTGCATGTTTCACATTTTCGGGGTGACCCCCCCCAGCTCAGGCAGACAGTCTGTGGGCCTCCCGTCAAGTATCTAAGAAGTGCAGAGTCACCATCTCCTCCGCCTCCAACATCTTGCTGCTTCTGCTTTTAGTTGTCTTTAGTTAAGCTCAGCTGGCCTCTAGTTCCTTCTCTTGCCTTGCGTTCAAATCCTGCAGCTACTGGAGGATAAAAGCAGACCTACCAGTCATCCTTTACTACTTAGGCTTAACCGATCTGTCCAGCTTTCAGTTATTCCTTCAGATCCTGTCATCGAATGTGTTCTAATAAATTCTTACTTTTTCCAAATACATTTAACATAGTTATTCAAGAGCTTCTATTTTTTTAATCACAAGTGAGAAAGCTAATAATACACATTTCCAACCTATAATGGGGGGAAAAAGCACACAGAATGTATGTGATTTCTCCCAAATCACTACAAAGACCAGAATTCAAATCTAGGTATCTTTTAGATCTCTGGGTATTTAATAAAGGGCAATAGCACTACAACATGAGAAGAAAACCCAAGGGAAGAGCCCTCTTCAGAGAAATCTTTCAGATGTGCATGGTGGCCCATGCCTTGAGGCAAACTTGGTCTACACATAATGGGTTCCAGGACACCCAGGACTATATTGTGAGAACTTCTCTCAAAAAAAAAAAAAAAGCAATAAAGAAAGAAAAGGGAAACTATGTTTCATATGAAGGGAAAAAAGTTTTTTTTAAAAAAGAAAAAGGTTGAATTTTATATCCAATTCTTTACTTAACTGGGATTTCTGGATCGATACTATCGGCTGGCTATCTTGAACTCAGCAACGACCTTATCAATAGAAATAACACCAAATTAAAGAAACTTGCTCAAGAGGAACAATATTACATTGGTTCGGTTTTTATCAACTTGACAAGAGCTTGTGTCATCTGGGAAAGTATTTGCTTTATATTGATTTATAGGTGGGAATGCGGGGCATTTTCTTGATGACTGATGTGAAAGTTCTCAGTTCACTGGGAGTGAAGGCATCACTGGACAAGTGTCTCTGGTTGTATAAAAAAGCAAGCTGAGCAAGCTGGTAATGAGGGTTCTTCTGTGGTCTCTGCTTCTGTTCCTGCCTGCAGTTCCTCCCCTTAGTGATGGACTATAATGTGGAAGTCTTAGGACCCCTTTTCCCCACAAGTTGCTATTGGTCATGGTGTTTATCACAGCAGTAGAAAGCAAACTAGAACAGATACCAATGTAATTTACACACAGTTCTTTCAAACTCAGTGTCCTGGTTTGGTACCCAAGTTTGCAACAGATTCAGTCTAGGAGATTTGTAGTAGCCTTAGATTTGGAGGAGGTATAAGATCACTAATGTGAGTAGTCACCTGGTAACTAGAGCCAGAAATACTAGAGAAGGGGAGTGAAACGAGCTCTTACTTCTTTGAGCACAGGGGTGAACATCTCTAAATATTGCAGCAGCAGCATTTTTTTCAGCAGCATGATGCCACTGAGGGACACTAAAATCACCAGGAGTAGACTAGAATCGAAAGAAGGATTCAATCTAATTTAGAATATGTTTTACTTACCATTGTATGAAGTACCAGGGCTAGGGAAAACTAAATTCTGCCTCTGCCTTCTCCTCTTCTTCCTCCTCCTCCTTTTGCTGTTTATACTAAGTTGGTTCAAGAGTGGAGAGGTGGTCAGTGTTTAAAAACACTAGCTGCTCTTCCAGAGGACCCAGGTTCAATTCCCAATACACACAATGCACCTTACAACTGTATGTAACTCCAGTCCCAGGGGATCTGATATCCTTTTCTGGTTTCTTTGGGCTCTGCATGCATATGATGTGCAGATACAAATTCAGCCCAACCTTCATAAACATAAAGTAAAAATAAATAAAATCTTAAAAAATATGTTGTTTATATTTTATATAAAAGCAAATACAAACACAATTACACCAAACAGGTGTAAGATATGATATTAGAAATAGGACCAGTTTCTGCACATTTCAGTTTCATAAACCTGTAGTTAGTGCACAAATAGCACAAGATAATCTTCTAGACCGGGCTCTGCTCTGTGATTTATTCAGTTAACAGACAAGTTAGATGGGTTGGAGGGACAGTACAGGAAGCACAGCTCAGTCACGAGACTGGACATTCTTTAAAAAGTTTAATTAAAACATAATTATATCATTCTACCCTGCCCTCTTCTCCTCCTCCTTCTCATCTGCCTCCCGCAACACACACCTGTTCCCTCTTGAAAACATGGCCTCTTCTTCTTTGCTAGTGTTTTGCATAATACAAAAATAAAACTGGCTATGTTCATTTAATATTACCTGAATGTACATGAGGTCACAACTGACCATTTGGTATTGGATAACCAGTTAGGGAGTCTTATCCTTGGGGAGTACCATTTCTCCTGTTCTCAGCATTCCTTAGCTACCTATTGTTTTTGGGCTGCTAATCAGGTCATCTGAGATTCCCCCTTTGTGTTAGCATGTCTATTGGTGTTGCCCTTCAGGTCTTTTTCAGGCAGGTAGCAGGATGAAGCTTCCCTGTCATTTCTAGGATATACAATCTGGCAGCAGCTTTCCTGGTTCTCTGACTTTTATGATCTTTCTGTTCCCTCTTCCCCGATGTCTCCTGCAGTAGTTTGAATAATGACTTCCATAGGCTCATATATTTGAATATTTTCTTATCAGGAAGAGGGATTAAGAGGTGTGGACTTATTGGTGGAAGTGTGTCACTGGGGGTTAGGTTTTGGGCTTTCAAAAGTCCAAACTAGTCCCAGTGCTTCTCTCTCTTCCTGCTCCCTATAAATCTGGATGTAGACTTTCTGTTACTTCTCCAGCACCATGTCTGCCTGTATGCTACCATCCTTTCCACTATGCTGAAAATGGATTAAACTTATGAAACTGTAAGCAAGCTTCAAGTTAAATTCTTTTCTTTTATAAGAGCTGCTCTAGACTAGGTGGTGGTGGCACATGCCTTTAATCCCAGCACCCGGGGTGCAGAGGTAAGTGGATCTCTGTGAGTTTGAGGCCAGCCTGGTCTAAAGGCCAGCCTGATCTAAAGAACAGTCTCCAAAGCTAAACAGAGAAATCCTGTCTTGGAAAAAACAAACAAACAAAAAACAAAAAAACAAGTTGCTCTAATCATGGTGTCTCTTCACTGCAATAGACCACTGACTAAGACATTCCCTGAGCCTTAGCCGTAGGAGATGTGTTACGTATCAGTTGGGCTTGGCACCCCGCAATCACTTGTTTTCCACATTTTGAGTGACATGGTTTTCTGTAGTCTCTCCTTCTGTTGCAAAGAGAAGCTTCTTTGATGAGGGTCAAGAGCAACACTTGTTTGTGGACCTAAGGATAAATCTTTTGGTGGCACTTAGGAATGCTAGTTCAGTACAATGGCAGTAATAGGCTCTCCTTGAAGATCAGGGACCTCACCAGCCCCAGGTGGCTGGCTATGCTTCCAGTACCAGGCATAATTTCATAACTTCCCACCCGTGTAGTGTGCCTTAAGTCCAATTAGAGAACTGTTGGTTACCACCAAGATATGAGCCCCACTATTACACTCTTAGGGGTATCATGCCATACTGGTTATTGTGATTCATAGGCATTGCAGCTAAGTGAAATCTAATTTCTTGATCATACCATGTAAGTAGTTTACCAGTTATGAAAGAAAGATGTGAATGAGAAGGTACCAAAAAATAAAGTATGACTTTTAGATTTTCATCCCTCCTTCCAACTAATCATATGATCCAATATATTGTTCCAAACAATATGATCATTGAATCAATCATTTCCAAAATGTTTCTTTAGAAATAACCTTTGTGACCTTTTTAAAAATAAAAATTAGAAATATATTAATTGTACAAATTAATAGGATGGAATGTGATATTTTTGGAAAAAATTAAAATCATTAAGATAAAATTTTTTATGTAAATTGAAATTCTTGATGTTTTGGCTTTGTATAAAATCACAAAGATTCAGAGATATGCCTAGTGAATATGTTCATAAGAAAATGAGGATTGATTTTCCTTTTTGGTTCAGGTTTTATCAGAAGATAAGTATAGAGTTCTAAATTATTTCAAGCCATTAGAATACTGCTGAGATACTCGTTTAGCTGCAACATAATATTTTCTATCTGTGTGTATATAAAAACTGAGTGCAAACATGCTTTAAGTTTACTTCATATATTTTTAGTTACTTTCTCACATGGTAATATAGTATGAAATAGTCAGACAACCTAAAGCTTATTATAAGTAGTTATATGTTATAAAATAACATTTTGAAATCACAAATAGCTATGGAACTTACTGATTTTCAGGATAATTGCTTTCTAATCATAAAGAAACAATAGTCACAAAAATTAAATTGCTAACACTGATTGCATACAGTGGGTCATGCTCTATGCTTAACAGAGTACCACAGCATTTAATAATGTTAGCTCAAAGGTTGTCAGGAAGATAAATGAGTGAAAAATATATGCCCAGGATTTTATCTCAGTGCCTATTTCACAGAAAACATGCAACAAATAAGCTGTGCAGTTTTAATTACCCTCAGAAGGAAATTTAAGCTTAAAAAGTAATTTTCCCTAGGGTCAGGCATCTGTGCAATGCTTTAGTAATTAATGTTATTTTTCCACTTTGTCTACAGTTGGCTTAGGCTAATGACATCTTGGCAGAGAATTTGTTATTGAAGCACCCATGGATCTCAACACAGGTGCAAACAGGTACCAGGCAAACACCCAAAGTTCTTCAATAGTCCAGCCACCAGGGTGACTCATTCTCTAGCTTTGTATTGATCTGACTTATTCTGGGTTCTTCCTGTTTACAAAAAAAAGGTAAAAAATAAAATTGTGTAGAATAAAAGTATTTTTCTCAAATATTTTTAAAGCATAGAAATAGCAATTCAATTGATTATCATGAAGACTCATCATTTCACCTACATATCAACACTCATCCTTAGTTATTATAGTGAATATTCATTTTCTTCCAAGAAGGCCTCTTGTGCATTTGGTGTGAATCCTTCCAGACTTCTCCCAGGCTGGAAAATGTGTCTATTTATGAGTATGTATACAGCTACAAAAACAGGTTTTTCTACTTATGTTTAGTAGAGTGTAAATTTATATGTATATATTTATATGTACTCAATACATCAGAGATGTTTCTATGCTGCCGCCATACAGACTATTTCCTTTACAATGATCTATAATATGGTATTCCATGTTTAGCTATCCTGTAGTTTATTTATAAATTTACCTATTAGTAAGTTTAGAGTTTTCCCAACATTTAATTTTATAAGTAATGTTGTTTATACACACACCACATGAAAGTATTTCTTCAAAGTAGCTTCTGGGCAAGTAATGGCTGGGTTATGCATAGATATGTGTTTAAAAACATACAACAACCCAGTCTTTGGGTCTTCAATAGTCGTGTGAGATCATTACCCCTATATACTCATCTGCAATATCAGCATATTTATAAGATTTTCAGAACACAGATTAATATTTCATTGCTTTATTCTGAATGGCTATGACCTAAATGAACCAGCTGTGTGTTCTTTCCCTTTATGCCTAATGAATTGTTCATGTTGTTATTACACTATGGACTTTCATTTTTATTAATATGTATTCTTTATACCTGCTGTAGATATTGATCTTCCTAACTTGTCTCACCTTCAACCATGTTTTTAAAAAAGTGATATAACATTCATCAACATATTCCTTTTAGGTTTGGCTCCTTTATGATATGTTCAAGATTACTTAACCTGCCAATTTCCTAAGATTTATCATGATGCTTTCTGCTAATTTTGATTTTTAATTTTTTTAAGGTCACTTAATATAAGATCTACCCTCTGAATATACTTTAAGTGCACAACACAGTATTATTAACTGTACGCGTGGTATTATACAGCAACTCCCTAGAGTTTAATCATCTCCCAAATCTGAAACTTTTTACGCATTGAACAGTAACTCTTCCAAGCCCCGGGGAATTTTATGATTTTATTTCTGTATTTTATTATTCTGGATAGTTTGGTTTTTTCCACATTCCTTTATTTTTTCCATTCATAAAAAAATTTACATTTCCTCCCCTTCTCCCAGTCCCCTCCCGCTCCCCCCTTCCCTCCCGCTGCCTCCCTAAAAGAGGGCATGGCGCCCAGCCCCGTGGGAAGTCCAAGGCCCTCCCCCCTCCATCCCGTCCTAAGAAGGCATGCATCCAAACCGACCAGGTTCCCAAAAAATAATGCATGCAGAGGAGATTGGTCTTAGTGTCATTGTTGATGGCTTCTCATTCTGCCCCCATTGGCAGCCACATTCAGAGAGTCCAGTTTGATCATATGCTCATTCAGTCCCGGTCCAGCTGGATTTGGTGAGCTCCCATTAGTTCAGGCACACTGTCACGGTTGGTGGTCCAGCCCCTCCCGGTCCTAACTTCCTTGCTCATCCTCTCCCACTTTCTGCTCTTCTACTGGACCTTGGGAGCTCAATCCATTGCTCTGGTGTGAATGTGGGTCTCTGTCTCTATCTCCATCCATCGGACGAAATTTCTATGGATGTGATCAAGATATTCATCAGTGTGACTATGGGACAATGCTAATTCTGGCACCCTCTCCTCTGCTGCCCAAGGACCCAGCTGGGGACATCCCTGTGGACACCTGGGATCTTATTCTGGATACTTTTTATCATGAAGCATTTATCCTTTTTTGAGTGGATTGGATTACTCCATTAGTCTATTTTATCTTTTCCAAAGACACACCAAATTTAATAGCTTCCTAGTATAACACCAATGAGGTCTCACCAAGAATAGGTCTGATGGCAAAACATCCACACAAATGAAAAATCCACAAACTCAAAGTTGCTCACTAGACAGTCTTCCATTTTACTGTAGACTCCAATTATCTGTGTGACATGAGCTTTAACCCAACTGTAGCTCATTCTTAGAGTTAATTATTTCCCTTTTCAGTTTAATATAAATGAGTTGTAAATACTTAGTGGTCAAAAAGGAATCTAATTAGAGGAAGACAAAGGAACAAGGTAAGAAAATCCATTTTACTGACTGCTTGAATTAAACTTAGAAAGCTACCTTCCCCTCAGTTCCTCAGGATAGAAAGAACTCCAATTAGCTGGGGGGGGGAATATGTGTTATCATGTTCTGCTTTAAGTTTAAGGTTTAGCATTTATAAAATGAATTATAAAATCTGCTTTATCAGTACTAATGAAGTTATAGCTGGCAAGCAACTATTTAAGTGGTTAAAGTGTCTATTAATCTTCACATCAAAGTCAATATATTTTGCATTTTATAGCATTGATCTCACCGTGAGTGAAAGGCAAATACAACATTTTTGACTAATAGTCTTGAATCCCTGTAATTTGCTTCTCATAAGTCTTGCTCTTTGCATTTTACCACTACCCATGCAGATGCTTTTTGTTACATACTAGATTATCTATTTACTCTGTTTTTGCGATGGTTATGATAGAGTCCATCAACTAAAAAATTTCCATTTTCCAAGCTTGTTATCACTGTCTTGGGTCTTGAGATATCTGGCCTAGAAACGATGCTAAATGAAACAGAGCACTGTTCCTCCCAGTGTGAAGATTTTCCTAGAATCCCTTGGCACTTACTTCCTCAGCTGCTCTGCCAGCTGCCCCGCCAGCTGCTCTGCCAGCTGCTCTTCAGGTTCTCTGCACTCTCCTGGTTCCTCTTTAGCTCCCCCTCCAGCCTTCGAGTCTCCCTCCCACCCTTCCTTCTGGCTTTCTTCTCCCGTTCAAGGGCACCTTCCAACTGACTGAAACAAAGACTGCTTACCCAAATAAACAGGTAGACTTTTACACTAAAGGTGTTCACGCCAACCACATTCTATGAGAAAAATGAAAAATACAGGATTCTGCAAATGATGCATAGTTACAAAAGCATTTTAAAACAAATATCACATGTAGCAATACATTAAGAATAATCAAAAAATTGGTGGTGGGTGGAAGTTCTACAGATTGTGGATTATGAGAGAGAGAATCAATGACAAGTGGCCAGTTGGTTTCTCACTTCCAGGGAGGGGCAGTTTTCCTCTTTATTGGAGGCTCATTTCAAGGATGGTTAAGTCCATTTATTCAAGGGTATTTCTTCATGAGAAGTAAAAATGTTCTATGTAAATTCTCCACTTCCTGGCACACACTAGGAAATTTGTGTCTACAGAATAATCCATGAGCCCTTGAAATCCCTCTAGCGTCACAGGTTCTTTCAGTCTCCATGCATGCCCAGCCCCTCCCTCATCTTAGTATCACATGGATTATAACATGCCATATTCTGATACCCCATCAGATTCGTTAGAACATTCCAGATGTATCTAGATTAATGTGTTACCAACTTTTATAAGTTTATCAGGAAGCTAGATAATAGTTATACTATTTTTTGTCCATTGATATGTTTGCTTTTTAGTAAATAAATAATCTAGAAAGTGTCGCCAGAAAAAGACATAAAATTCAAATTGATAGGCCTGGGAGAATTTCTGAAAGATATATGTAAAAAACTCAAATCAGATGAATCACAGGTGACCGTGTTTCTCAAAATTCATACGTTGACATCCTAACCCTTAAGATACTAGAAGGCCAGAGCTTTGTTAGTGAGTAAGCCGAACAGAAAGAGGCTCATGAGTCAAAGTCCACTCTTTCTATCAGGAAGATGGCAATGTATGAAAGATGACATGGCTTTCAACAGAAATCACACATGCCAATACCTTGATCGAGGAGTTCTCGGTTTCCAGAACTGGAGAACACAGTTCTGTCTTCATGAACTGCCAAGTCTATTCCAATTTTCACAGCAGCCAAGTGCAGCAATGCAATAAGGAGAAAGGATTGAAAGTATGTAAGCTTGCGTGCATATATGCATGTGAGTGCTCTTGCTTGTATGCATGCACATGTGTGTAAAAATAACCGTAATTTCCCATGCTGGGGATTTGTGAGACATAGATAGCGAAGAAAGGCACAGGAAACTGATAGAAAGGCAAACCAAACAAAACCCGAACAAAACGGACAGGCAACAGAAAAGCCTGACTACCTGTTTTAGCACATTCATGAAGACCGGGGGAAGAAATGAGAATGGGAGTGAAAACACACATGCTGTCATCTGGGGTGGAAGAAAGGGAACGGTGACCTCTGCACCAAGACTGACCTTGACCACTTCCATTTCACAGACTGGGTGGCGGCAGAGCAGGAAACGCCACTTAGAACCTTAGGAGCATATTTTCAGTAGTGTATGCAGAAGGTCACTTGTTACTTACATATAAATAATAAACAAATATCAGCATGTCGCTGGAGACAGCATGGCCTTTCAAAGCAGTTCTCATTCCAGCAGTGTCAAATAGATCACTGGCAGATCTCTGGGGCAAAGCCAAAGTTCTGGGTGGGCCTGAGTTGAGTCCCTAAAAGTGTAAGGGAATCCCCAGGATGCTGAGGGTGGCAGCATAGGGATGTTTCTCTCTCTCCTCAGTGTTGAAAGAGAGAAATACATGGCTTAGAAGCATGAGAAATAACTGAGAAAATATTGTATAGAGAGTAAAGGCAGAAAAACAAAAGATAGCCATAAAGGCCCGTTTAGGAAGCGTATAAGCTAAACCAAAAGTAAACAAGTGAAATAAAAGAGTACAAATTTTATTGAAATTAAATGAATAAAACAACATTTCCTCCTAGCCATGATGACTAGACACACCTACTCCTATCCCTGACCCTGGTTCCCTTGGATTTTTGCGGCTGGTTCTGGCGATCTGGCAAGGCTGTCTCAGTCTCAGTAACTAAAACAAGCTATGATGCTCTCTCCTTCCTGAGAGGTGTTTCTGTTTAGGGTCTGGACACTTGGAGTTTTCTAGGGTGCAGACTCCCACCCCCCCAACCTGTCAGTTAAAACTTCTCTCTGTTGGGCTACTAATCACGCTTTCCATGCAGAGCTTTCTGCAAGGGAGGCACTGAGGGTGGGGGTGGGGGTGGGGTGGCTATCAAATGTGTACCCAGGTTGTAATTACCTTTGCTGTTGGGTGGTCTCTGGCTGAGCTCCCTGCATCCCTGTTTCACCCCGTTCTTGCATGTTTCAATAAAAGTGTTCCAGGTTTTCTTAAGTTGTTGCTCCTGAGGCAGTAGTAGGGTTGGCTTTTTAGGATAGTCACCTTGAACGTACTGGCTGATTTTGTGTGTTAACTTGACACAAGCTAGAGTCATCAGAGATGAAGGAGCCTCAGTTGAGGAAATGCTTTGATGAGATCCAACTGTGCATTTTCTCAATTAGTGATCATCGAAGGAGGACCCAGCCCATGGTGGGTGGTGCCATCCCTGGACAGGTAGTCCTTGGTTTTATGAGAGGATGGGTTGGGCAAGCCATGGGAAGCAAGCAAGTAAGCAATTCCTCTCCATGATCGCTGTATCAGCTCTTGCCTCCAGGATCCCACCCTGTTTGAGTTCCTGTCCTTGTGTCCTTCAGTGATGAAAAGCAATGCTGAAGTCTAAGCCAAATAAATACGTTACTCCCCAACTTGACTTTCGGTCATGGTGTTTCATTGCAGCAATAGAAACTCTAACTAAGATACTGAAACACCCTG
Organism: Ondatra zibethicus; assembly: GCA_004026605.1. Lineage (NCBI taxonomy): Eukaryota > Metazoa > Chordata > Mammalia > Rodentia > Cricetidae > Ondatra > Ondatra zibethicus. The sequence continues at coordinate 11,793 of PVIU01013946.1, read as the reverse complement.
AGGTGCCACAGGAAACTCAGTTTGAGACTCCAGACCTGTATGTACCACCTCCAGAGTGTCTTTCTACTGACAGGCCAACAGTTCATCGACTCTGTCCATGGTGAACATAGCCCTGGTCCATTTCCATAGTCCACTCAGTTTGTCTTCAGCTCAAGGTTCCTATGCGGTTATATATTGGTACCTCCCTTGCATACTGTTGATGCCAGCCTTACGTAGATAGCATGTACATGGAAGGGCCAGTGGCGGTTGCTCCTGCTTCTCAGTAAGCTATTTTTGATAATTAATGTCATATTATATATCTCATCAGACCATAACAAAATAAAATCATACATCAACATGAACAGGAAATATATAAATACATGAGAATGGAATAACATGTACTAAATTAGTAAAAGGTAACTAACTAAATTTAAAATTATATTTAAAAACATGTAGAAATAATCACACATAACAATATAATATAGCTGTGGGACATTGCCAAGGCATCTGTGAGAAGGAAGTTTATAGCAATAAATGCACACATTCAATACAGAAAGGTACCAAATAAACATCAAAAACAACGGACCTCTACGCGTTAGTAAATTGAAAATAAACCAACCTCCAAGTTAGTAGAAGGAAAACATGATAAAAGTCAGCAAGACACAAAATAAGAGCTAAAAAAACTTATGCAAGAGATCAATGTTAACAGAAGTTCGCTGTTTTGAAATGATCCAAAAATTTGACATATATTTGGTTGGACTAAGAAAAACATAGAAAAGACCAAAAATGAGGAATTGTAGCTAATATCACAGGAATACAAAATAGAAATGAAAATTGCTATTATGCTCAAGTAATATTTTAAGATATTCTCTTTAAAACTCATCCCACTGCTGATGAATTCTTCTTCAAAACATTTTAAATGAGAAATTCTAATTTTATTTTTTTGGTTTTTCGAGATAGGGTTTCTCTGTAGCTTTTGAAGCCTGTCCTGGAACTAGCTCTTGTAGACCAGGCTGGCCTCGAACTCATAGAGATCCACCTGCCTCTGCCTCCCGAGTGCTGGGATTAAAGGCGTGCACCACCACCACCCCACTGAGAAATTCTAATTCTTAAACAATCCCCAAACATGTGTAGGCAGAGATTGCTCTTTTATTTCCTAGCTACCCAGGCCCAAATAATCACAGAAAAACTATATTGATTAGAACACTGTTTGGCCCATTAACTCAGGCTTCTTATTAACTAACTCTCACATCGTAAATCAACCCATTCCTATTATTTTATATTTTACCATGATGCTCGTGGTTTACCAGTAAGGTTCTGGGATTTCTGTCTTCTTTGGCAGCTACATGGCATCTCTCTGACTCTGCCTTCTTTCTCCCTTATCTCTACTTGGAATTCCTGCCTTGCTCTATTATGCACCACCATAGGCCCAAAGAAGCTTCTTGTAACCAATGGTAATAAAACATATTCACAGCATATAGAAGGGAATCCCACATCAAGAAGCCAGTCAAACTCCTTTGGATCATCATTACCTGAATACCAAACCACACATAATACTAAATACTAAAATAATACTAAAAAAATACTAAAAAAAAAGAAAGAAAAACACCAATTTATCTTTTCTATGAATATAGATGAAAACATTTCAGTGGAACACTTGTATTCAGTAACACATCAAGATTATACACTTCAGCTGAGTGAGATCATCTCAGAAATTCAGGGATGTTTCAACATAAGCAAATCATTGAAAATGACACCACACATGAGCAGGTCCAAAATTGTATGGTTGTTATTAACACATAAAAAATAACAGAAAACATAATCAATTAAATCAGTAAGACCTAACATCCATTTGTGATAAAAAAATATGTATCAAAGGATACATATCTCAACATCCTTCCATATTTGTAAGAAACTAGCAGTACTATACTGACCAAAGGAAAGCAGACAGTGTATCTTCCTGGATCACGTAGAGGACAAGGACATCGACTTTCATTACTTTTATTTAAAATAGTGCTGGATATCTTAGTAGGACAACTAGATACGAGAAAGAAGTAAAAGAGAAAGAGCAATTAAACATGTGAAAGAAAGACTATTCCACTTTATATGTAACAAAACCTACATATCATCAGTAAGATGGTAGAAGGTGTAAATTAATTCATTAAAGTCACAGGACATTAAAATCAACATTAAAAAGATCTATGGAAACATAAAGAAATTTAAAGTTAAAAAGAAAAACTTAAAGCAATGCTAATAACAATAGCTAAATAAAATAAAACAAGCATTTAGGTCTAAATTTCGCTAAAGAAGTAAATTAATTCAACTGGGAAATTTGTAAGATAGAAAGGGCTGGGAGATAGCTAAGGGCTTAATGTGATTGCTGTGCAAGCAGGAGGATTTGAGTCCAATCCTCAGAACCTAGGTTTGGAAAAAAAGGGCAGGTGTGGTGGCACATGCTTGTACTCCCAGCACTGGTGAGGCAGTGACAATTAAATTTCTGGGGATTGTGGGACAGAAAGATTAACCTAGTTGATGAATTACAGGCTACTGAAAGATTATGTATATATCACATTGAACTTCATGAGGAGCAACACTTGCGGTTGCTTCTGGCCACTACATGTAAGCACACATGTACACCACATGTACACATACTCATATATACATGTACATACATCCCTTATAGATTTACACAACACTGGTAAGAGGGAATGCATGCAGCTGGAAAAAACATTGCATGTTCATGGATTCATACTGTCAAAATGACCATACTAACCAGAAAGATCTATATATGTGGCTCAATTCTCATCAAAATGCTAATGACTTTCTTAGCAGAAATGGAAAAACAGTCTGACCTTCCAGATAGACACACATAAGATTCAGAACAGTCAATGTGATAATGAGGCATGTAGAGGTGGTGGAAGCAACACCGTCTTCAAAGCACAAAGCAAACCTACAATAACCTGAAGAAGACATTGTTGGCACACACACACACACACACACACACACACACACACACACACACACACACACACACCAGAAATCCCTGAAACACAATAAAAAGCCCAGGAAAGACCTACATTCACACAGGCCAATGACATTTGACAAAGGTACTGAGAACACATAGTGGAGGAAGGCTCATCTCTTTAGCAAGGAATGCCATAAACGGGTTAGACACTTTCAGAAGAATGACACTTGATCTCTTCCATTCAGATACCAAAAAATGCACTCAAAATCTATCAAAACCTAAAAAGAGAATTGGAAACTATAAATTTATTATAACAAAACATTTCAAGATGATGTATAGGAAATGATTTTTGTTTTAGATAGGACCCCAAACAGAGGGAACAAAAGTCAAAATTAACAAATGGGGTTGCATGAAACTGAAAAATTCTGCACAGCAAGGGAAATAAGAGAATTAAGACAAAACCCACAGTTTATCCAGAATACAAAAGAACCTAAAAAGGCTGAGCCTGCATGTTAAAGTACAATTAAACTAAATAGACATTTCTGAAAAGATGACATACAAATGGCCAACAAGAATATGATGAAATGTTCCATATTACTAATCACCATGAAAATGCAAATCAAAACTATAATGAGATATCATCTCATCCCAGTGAGAATGAATATCATTATAAAGACAAAAGTAACAAATGCTGGCAAGGATTTGTACAAGGGAAACTCTTTATTATACACTATTAATGGGAATGTAAATTTATATTGCCATTATGGAAGTCAGAATGGGCATTCTTATATATATATATATATATACATATGTATTACATAATTTATATATATTTTGATATTTTGCAAAAATTATTTTATATATATTAAAATTTAACAATTACACTACTGGGTATACATAGCCAAAGGACACAAAATCATTCATTATACCTCAAAGTTACATGCCCATTAAACTGCAGCACTATGCCCAATTGCTGAAATATGTAACCAACACAGATGTTCATAGTAGATGAGAAGACAGGTCAGTATATAAACGATGGAATGATAGTTATATGTAAAAGGAATTAAACTGTTATAGCCAGATGAATGGAGTGGGACATTATAATGTTGGTAGAAATAAGCCAGGAGCAGAAAGGTTAACAGCATATGTTCTCAAGTATCTGTGAAACTAGTGAGCCAGTTTCATAGAAGGAGGTCATGGAATAGCCATCACTACGGACTGGGAAAGGTCAAGGGAGGAGGCATGAGGAAGGAAAGATGGTCAATAAGGGGCAGGAACACAGGTAAGAATTCTCACCATAAGTGCAAAACTCAAAACTCTCAGTACATACAAATGACATAGGTATGAAGAGTTCGAGACTGTTACCTTCATTTGATCATGACATAGTATGGACATGTACAATAATGTACTCATCCTCCATAAAAATGTAAACATATTATGTCATAATAAATAAAAAATATCATGTTATGTAGGTATAAAGACAGACTGCCAACCAGTCAGCCCGCTGCAGCTCGCATCCACTTGCTGGCCCAGCTTTAGGCTTCCTTTGTTCTTACTGCTGACCTCCTCCTCCTCTACATGTCAATCATCTCCAGAATGCTGCTGGGCCTCTAGCATGACCTGTGCTGCTCTGAGAAGTTTACTTCCTCAAGTAGAGAGTGCCCTTCCTCAGCCAGGAGCCGGACCCATGGAAGAAGACAAAGATGGCTTTGTTAGAGGCACCAATGGAAAGGCGGGCATAGCACCAAGGATGTCTCTCCTTTATAGTCCAAATACTCATGAGGTATCTAATGTCATCAAGAGCCAGTTAGCCAAGCTCATGACATAGTTTTCCAAACTCTGAATTCGTTTTCTTATACCAAAAAAAAAGGAGTCATTATCTGCCATGGTGAGGAGATAGAATATTCTGGTCAATACCTACAGAGAGGTAACCATATCACTAAAGGGAACGTCAATTTCCTTTGAGTATCCAGGGGGACTGTGCTGATCATGCCACGCCTCAGTGTCCCCAGAGCATGGTAGTAAAAGAAGGGTTCCAATAGACAGCACATTCGAATGTGGGACTGGCTTTCTGTCCACCTGGGTAGGAACACAGAGCCCTGCTGTTTAATCCTCTTCCAAATCATGTTCATCTTTAGATTAACTGTCTATCAAATGCTTCATCTGCCTGCTCACTAAAGTCAATCCCCATGTAGATGCATACATTAAAACCACAGCTCAAATACACACACACACACACACACACACACACACCCCACACATACACATACACACACACACAAAAGTGAAATCCTTTACTCAGGGGTTCTCGATCTGTGGGTCATGACCCCTTTGGGGTCACATATTAGATAACCTGCATATCATATATTTACATTACAATTCATAACAGTACCAAAATTACAGGTATGAAGTATCACTGAAAGAGTTTTATGGTTGGGGTCACCAGAACTTGAGGAACGGCATTAAAGAGTCACAGTGTTAGGAAGGTTGAGAACCACTGTCTTAACTGGCATTAAGTAGAGTAGGCTATGTTCAGAGCCATTATTTAAGCTGCCCGTGCAGACATGTCTCAGATCACCTTCTAGCAAAGGGCATTATGCTCACTCTTGTTCCAAAATCAGTGCTGACAAGTGCAGTGAAACTATTTTGCTGTGTTGGGTTTCAGATGCAGTCATAGTTCATTTTTTAGATTAAGTGGCATTCCAGACATTCAAATAGGAAATCAGGGACTAGGGATGATACAGCTCACCAGGCCCTTTACTTTATTCAGGTCCTGGCTCCTGCCACTGTAAAATTGCAGGCCACTGTATTAATTAACACAGTACTTCTGATATCCACACGTGGGTTGAGAGAAGAACTCAGGCATCCATACCTTCCTAACACCACAGCAAAAGGACCTTGTGCTCTGCTGCACACTTCTCCTCTGACTTTGCCAAGATTGTTTCCAGGTCATTGATTTCCTTTTTCAACTCAGAACATTCATCTTCCAGTTTCCGCCCCCCGGCAGTCAGCTCAGAATTTATCTCCTCTTCTTCCTCCACCCGCCCAGACGGCTCCTTGACTCTGGCCTCCAGCTGCATCTTGGATTTAATCAGCGACTCACACTGCTCTTCAGCATTTACCAGGGTCTCTCGCTCCTGCCATGATGAGAAGAAAATTGGTGCCAACAGCTGGAAGTAATTTATCAGCTGGGGGGAGATGCTGCCTAACACAAAGCAAGGAGATAATTGCCTGCCCTCTGCCCAAAACTTTTACCTACCTTTCCCAGGCAGCTGAAATAATATTCCTAGATCGTTGATCCTGTTGTTGAGACGTAGAGGGTGGAAGAGATGCGTGTGTTTGGGAGAGCCTTCCATCTTTCAGGCCCCTTCAGCAGATTAGGTGACCTCTTCTAAGGCACTTAATAGAATCCTTGTGCCCTAAAGAAGCGGACACTCCACCAGCCATCAGTAACGTGCTGCTTAAATCACAGCCTCAGGACAAATCAATGTGGGCATATATCTGAAGCTGATGCCTGCTCAGAATACAGTCTTTTAACAAAGTATCATTTGCTTAGAGAACTGAATATTTGTAGCATTAATATAAATGTAGAAATCTACTTCTCTAATATATGTTAATAAATTTAGCTGAGATATACACTTTCATACAGAGATGGATTTCAAATGCATAAGTTTACTTAAAAGTCACTAACAGATTTCACTATTATTTTCACTTAAAATCCTTGCCTCAAAAATTCTGCCAGCAGCAAACCCTACAAGCTCATCACATAGAACATAGAATGCACTTCTTTTATTCTTTCTCATGATCTGTTTGCTAGTCTCACAGAGTGATCCATTGTTTCTGTGTTGAGAACAAAATTAAAAATAAAGAGGCACCTTTAGAAAATGATGTTTCCATTATATATATTTGGGTATGCTGATGTGAGTTCAGGAGACCATGGAGGCCTCAAATCCTCCTGGAGACAGAGTTATAGGTGATTGTAAACTACCCTATCTGAGAGCTGGAAATTGAACTCAGGTCCTCTATAAGAGCAATACAATTCTTTTACACACTGAACCATCTCTTCAGCTCCCAAAGTGGCTTTTTTGTTAGCAAGGACCTTTTCCTAACTTTGAATCCCTCTAAGTGACATCTTTAGAGGTTGTCCTTGTTTATTTCCCTGCTGCTGTGATAAAACACCCTGCCAAAAAGCAATTTGGTATTGTTTCATCTTATACATTACAGAGCATCATTGGCCAGCCACAGCAGGAGCTCAAAGCAGAAGCAATGGGAGGATGCAGCTTATTGGTTTTCTCAGTTTGCCTTCTTATACAAGGACCGCCTAGCCGGGTTGGCACTACCTACGGTGAGATGAGTCCTCCCACATCCATCATTAATCAAGGACATGCCCCACAGATCTGCACACATGTAGGCAATTCCTCAGTTGAGGTTCCCCCTGTCCCAGGTGATTCTAGTTTGTGTCAAGATGACAAGAACTAAGCAGCACAGAGGACAAACACACTTCATTGTTTGTGAGTCAGTTCTCAAAGGTTCTTTGTGACCAAGCACTCCTTCCAATCTTACTTCGCACTCATCTTCATCATCCATCTCCACAACTCATCCATCCTCTGATATATGCTAGGTTGTGAATTTGGTAGCTATCCATATGACTCACTCAAATGCCATTAACTAACTAGACCAAGACCAGAAGAAAGTTTAAAACCCTGAACTATTTACAGGTAACAGCCTAGGTAACAGCTGGAGAGAGGGATAGAAAAGTTGGAAGACACTATCACTAAGACCAGAAAGAGAAATGCTAAATGGAAAATCACAGTCAAGATATTTGGGTATTGTCTGTGCAGAGAGGCTCCTAATGGCTGTGAGATAGCAGTAATGTTTGGTTTTTGTTTACTCCAGATTGACATGTAGAAATGCCCTCTGTTACATTCCATTCAGAAAGGGTACAGGGCCTGCTACCAACTCTAAAATGACAGCCCAGCACCCCCACATATCCCTTCATCACACATGATAATGAGATTTTATAGATGGGGTAACTAGATTAGGAGAATTCTGGGTAGAGAAAAGGCAGAGGCAAGTCATCATCTAGATGCAGAGGAAGCAAGATGAGAATGCCTCACTGAGAAAAGGTACCAAGTCATGTGGCTAAACAAAGACATGAATTATGGGTTAATTTAAGTTTTAAGAGCTAGTTAGTAATAAGCCTGAGCAATAGGCCAACCAGTTTATAATTAATATAAGCCTCTGTGTGTTTCTTTGGGACTGAATGGCAGCAGGACTGGGCAGGACAAAAACTTCTGACTACAAGATTTAGGGGTCTGCTTGTAATTTAATTGTAGGAAGATTTAGCTAATGCAATTGTCCTTCCATGAACTTTCAATGTTAATTTTAATGGATGCATGCGGTTCTGTTGGTATTTAGAATAAGTGAAGGATTCTTTTTCTACTTGGCGTTTAACTGTGTCCCTTTAAATACAGTTTTGAAATGCGTCATAATCCTGCCAACCTTTTCCTCATAGTTAAAATTGGAGTGCACCTCAGTCTTCATGAGTTTGTTCTGAAATTTGCCTCTGTGTTTTCCAGGCCTCCCTTAATGATCTATCCCAAGCTTTTATTTATTGTGCTCGGCACAAGATGTATCTGTGTTATTTTCATGCCTCTTGGACTGTACATTCTCCATTGACAGGAAGACTCATAGAGGCTGGGAGGTCAGGCTTTTCTCAAAGCTGCCTCACCTGGAAGACTAAATACTTTATCAACTGTGATTTTATAGTGTGTATAGACAGTCAACTGGATTTGAACCTGGGCCCAGGGATTTGATTTTTTAACAAGTGTCTCAGATAATGCTGGCATGCACTAATAATCTAGAATCTCTGCTATGTTAAATAAATCTTGGAAATATGGGTACAGAGTCTTACAAAAACATGACCTGTTAGAAACTGGCTAATATCAAAAACATAATTTTGGTTATTCTAAGATGACAATATTTTCTGTGTTTCCATAAAGCTTCTTTTTTCAGTGTTTTTGTGAGCTAAAGAACCTATAATAAAGGAGGATACAACTTTCTGTTCTTTGGGGGTTTGGGACTCAAAGAAGTTGGGGAGCCAGAGAGGAATATGGACAGGAATTTATTGTGACATGGGCTTGTGACATGGGGGTTTGAATGTCAAAACCAGGAGTGTAGAGTCTTGAACATATATATTTCAAGTTTATAAAGTTTTTCATTGATAAGCAATAGTAATTAGATTTTTTATGACAATTATTTTTAACTTTTGTCAGACACCATTCTTCCCTCAGATCATATGTCCTGTTGAATAAAGAATATCTGAGTGAGACTGGCATTTTAAAGTGTTTTGTTTGTCTGGTTGGTTTTAACTTATTTTTTTAAGTCTCATAAATGAATTTGACACAAAGACAAGGTTAAGAACTGGCATTTAAGAACTCAGTTTATCAGTAATACTGATTTGGACTAAGATAGTAAAATGAGCAAACAAAACAAAAACAAATGAATGAAAAACAAAACAAAAAAACAGAAAAACAAACAAAGATTCCAGAAAATACATCCAGGCCGCGATGTACTATAATAATCTGAAGAACTCAGCCAAAACTTTCTTTGGAGCAACTAAAATGTTTTTGTAATCCCCCTGCTCATGGATGGTGAGTGAGATATGAATTTAAATTTAAATGAAGTCACTTAAGCAAAACAAAACAAAACTGTGTGCCTTGTGTCTTTGTTATCTGTATTTGATGGCCATCTATGGTATTTAAATGTATAGTCTTCTCTTCCTTTTCCTTGTCAACACTAGTGGCCTGGAACACATATAGCCTTCTTAAGAGCTAGTTTAGAGGAACACGTGGTGGAACAGCTCTGCTTGCTACAGAAGTGACAGCCTTTCTCTTCCTGAATGAGGGAGGCATGCTTTGCTTTGCACTCCTCCATCAGAGATCCTGAGTTCTTCAAGGCTTTCTGTAGTTGCTCCCTCTTCCTTCAGCTCAATTGTCTCCTTCCCACTTCAGAGTAAAGAGGCTGAATCCTGAAGGAGCACCTCATTCAAGGCTAGCTCTTCACTCATGTGAAAGTCTTTATGTTCCTCTGGGAAAAAAAATGAAGCTTGTTCTTAACTCAAGAGTAAACAAAGAAAAGCAAGTTAAATTGCATGAAAAGGGGGTTATTTGCTTGGTAAATATTCATAGCGTGCACTTTGTCTTAGGAGTCATTTTCATTAGTGTTCAAAGTCCTCTGATATGGGGTTCTCACTTGGTGTTGACAGTGTATGAGTGAGTTTTAGGGTGATATTACAAATCAGGTACTCTACAGAGTTCTCATCATGATTCTCTCTCTATCTGAAAGCTCAGTTCCAGAGTAAGAAACAGATAGGAAACTACAAACAATAGTGTGACTAAATGCTCAGCCTCGATCATGAAAGGAGGAAGCCTCGCTCTGTACCTTAGAGTCTGGATTTTCATATCCACCACAGAGAGGCCAGACAGAGAGCTTCAAAAGTTTCCATTATTAAAGAAAAGAAAGGCTTTTAAAAACCTATCCACTCACAGAGAAAGCTGTCCAGGAGAAGACGAATGAGAAATGCATGGAAGAGAAACACCCAACACTTTAGGTTTCAGGTTGTTTTATTGTTATCAGGGTTCAATGTCAGCAGAATTTCTGAGTTTTATATGCTCAAATTGGTGCAGAAACACATAAGTAATGGTTACTAAAGTTTTTTATGCCACTAATGCATGTATTTTGGAGATTTGGGAGAGAAAAGCATAAAAATTCACTGAAGAACACATACTAAAATCCAATCACTAGAAAGTCTCTTAGATAAATCATTCCTAAACATTTTCTTAAAATCAAAACTTGCAAAGCACATATAGAAACAATAGGGATCCATAGGATGAATACCTACAAATTTGCTTAAACTCTAAGAGTTTCAGATAATTAAAGAATCTTATAGCGCTTTCAAATAATGCAGAAATACATCTGTATCAAGTGGAAATTATAAATATTTGAGCTATTTTTGGGCTAGTACTATACAGTATATTGCTATCTTGTGTCAATAGACAAAGGCCTTAAGTAGCCTTTCACTTGTGAAGGTAAGGGACTTAAAACCTATTAAATAGGGCTAGCAAGTAGCCCTGATCTAGTACCAGCAGAGCCATCTGGAGGGTAAGTGCATCCCCATCCTGTGCCTGCCCAGATGCCCGGGAACGGGGTGCAGGCACCCTCCATCCCCCTAAACTTTCTGGCCATTCAGCTGCAAGTCTTCTCCTGGCTACTGGCTTTTCTGATATCCATCCCCAGCTTGCCCCCAAGCTCCACTTTCCACCTGCGGAGTCCTAGGGTCTCACAAATCAGCCTGCTTCAGGGCTGAGACCCTGGGGACAAGGTGGTGAGCACAGGGAAGCAGGGGTTCCTTTGTTTCATGGAGCTGCATCTATCAAGCCAGTGCTTTTGCCTGTAAGGTCCTTGACCAGCAAGTGGCCCTGATCCAGTACCAGTAGAGCCATCCAGAGGGAGTCCTTAGAATCACAACCACAGCCTGCTTCAGGGAGGAGGTGATCTGAGAACCAACTCCAGTGCTGAGAGGACCTAAGAGAGGGCAGAACAAGAAAAATCCCCCAAGTACACAGTCAGTCACAACAAAAGGACTAAGCCACCTGGACTCTCCTGACCACATTCAAAGGAAAAGATGGGCAGGCACCAGTGCAAGAATTCCCCCAACAACCTGAAAAGCAAACTGATAACACCAGGATCCAGCGAATATGCAACAGGAAGACTTGAACAACCTAATCCAGAAGTAGTAGAAGAAATTGACTTTAAATTGTAACATTATGAAAGTGATAGAGACCATT
>PVIU01013945.1:0-53866 GCA_004026605.1 Ondatra zibethicus | reverse complement strand
TCCCACCTTCTGCTCTTCACCTGCACCTTGGGGGCTCAATCCATTGCTCTGATGTGAATGTGGGTCTCTGTCTCTATCTCCATTCATCGGATGAAATTTCTCCCACCTCTATCCCCGCCCCTGGCTTCCAACTTTTGCTTGATGATCCTGTTTGCTTCCAATTTCCAGGAGGTTCTGTGTATGCTTTCCTTGGGTTTACTTTTTTATTGTTTCCTGAGCTAGTCAGGGGCTTCTGGGTTTTTATACAATCCATTCTGCCAGTCTCTATTTTTGTTGGCATGTGTTCAAAAATCATTTTTAGACAAGCATCCCACATAGCGTTATTCTTAATTTAATTTAAACCCACCAATATCATAGGAAATGTATTATGTGGAGGAACGTATAGGATATTTTATCAAAACCTGTGTTGTGTGACTTAGCTAACTTTATTTTTCTGTGAAGGACTCACAGCAAAGCTTATATATGCAGGGACTGAGCATGTGCCCACGGTAAAGACAGAGACACCAGCCTAATAGGCTTAGGATGTGCATTATACTGGATGAGAATTTCGTGCTTGCTTTCATATATCCCTTTCCTGCTACAGGACTTTTAGATCCCTGAACCATGTAGTTGAGAAGTTTTGTGCCTATGTGTTCATGTGTATGTAGCGCACACCATACAGTTTTCTGCTGGAAGCATCCAACCAGCTTGCTATGTGATAGGGGTCCACTTCACAACTGAGAATCAGGCAGAAAAGGTACTGTGAACTAATAAAACACTCTCCAAAAGTCAATGAGAATTGCAGAATACTAAATCCCCCTGTAGAGAAATGCAGTCTCTTATATTTTTTAATTAGAGCACAGGTTATATGACTAATTGAACCTGTAGGTTCTACTGGACTCCTCTTTAAAGTTAGCCAAGTGAAAGGAAAAGTCATTTCAGAAAGTGAACCAACACATTTCAGAAGGAAACAGTAAGCCTTACTCAAGACCTCAGCAACTGATCTCAGTCCTGTTGCTGTATGAGTGCCATTCCCTGTGAAGCTCGGTAGATCCTCCCTCCACTGACTGCATCTGAAGCTCCATGGCTTAGTTTAGTAATTCCTCTCTGTTGAATCTAAAATGCACACAGGAACATACTACAAAGAAACATTAGTCTCATTCATCCAAGAAATAAGCTGTCTTCAGGGTACTTCTGGAAGCAATTTGCCACCCTTTCGGGCAGGAACATCCACCCCCAGAATTTGGGAATGACATTTCCATCATTCATGTCTATCTCCTTAAGTTTGTCTAATCATTTTCTGGAAACTATGCTAGGAGGGCCTTGTTCCTCTTTCCAGAGGAAGCAAAGATCTAGGTCTAAACAACAGTTTTCCTTAAGCCCCCAAAGTTGGTTTTTCCATATCCAATCTCACACTGTTAAGAGCAGCTGTCAGGGCTGGTGAGGCAGCTCAGTAAAGAAAGGCAACTGGGGCCTCTGCTCATGATCTGGGTTTGGGTTTGATCCCAGGAAGTCACATGGTGGAAGAAGGAAACAGATTCTCACAAGTTCTCTGACCTCTCCACCAGTGCAGTGGCATGCATGCTGATATTACACACAGAGACTGGAAAAAAAAAGATTTAATAGAGAATCCCCTTATCTCTTGCCTTGAATGTTTTACAATATATTTTTCAAAAAAAGCCCATAAAATTCAATATGTATATGGACCCTTTTCCATGTAAGAAAAATACATCCTTGATAAAGAACCATTTAGCCGACTCAAAGTCAATGCACACTAAATTTTCTCTTCTGTTCATACTGCCACAGTCCTGCGGTCATGGACAGCATCCTGGCAACCACTTGAGTACCAAAACTCTATCTGTACCAGAGGATGGTGTTATGGTAAAAATAAAATGCTTCAGATCCCCAAGTGGCTGCAAAGGGCAGCGGGTCCTGAGACTACGGCAGGCCATAAAGGCAGCCAGTCCCAGGCAAGGATCCCCTGAGTGGCCAGTGGGCCATGAGGGCAAGTGGGTCCTAGGCAGGGAGTCCCATGGTGGGTGAGAGACCGAGACAGATAGGCATGCCATGCAGAGTGAAGTTGGATATTTATTTAGTGGGCTATGGAAGGGAAGGGGAAAGAAGAGAAGGTGAGGAGGAGGGGGAAAAGCAAAGAGAGGCAGAGAGAGAGAGAACCAGAGAGAAAGAGAGGAGGTAGGGAAGGGGAGAAGAGGGGAGAAGGGAGAAAGGCAGAAGCTGCCTCTTCTTGAGAGAGACAGAAAAGAACTCAAAGTGGAAGCAGAAGGAAGACCTGCCTAGTGGGCAGGACTTGTCTCTTAAAGGGACAGGACAGACCATTACAGATGGAGCTTTAGTTCTCAACAACTTCATCTTTCTAACCAGTTTGTCTATGACAAGCATGTTTAACATGTGTTAGATACACAGTACCTCTGTGGCTGGTCCTTGATTTCTCATTTACTGAGCTATTAGATGATAAATTTAGATTCTTATGCATATTCTCTTTCCATAGCTCTGCTTACAGTGCTTGTTAAAAAGTGAGTTTTAGAGAAATTACATAATGATTTTGTTGGTGTGTATTCAGTGTCTATAGTGTTGGGTTTCGCAAAGGCTGTGTCTCTGAAGAATGTCACGTGCTTTGTCAGAATTCAGTCTTCCCCTGCTCTCCCATTAGTGCACTTTCCCATGGTGCTGTTTTTTGATTTCTCTGTTACTTGAGAACTCTGTGGGAGAGAAAGAGCTTTGTGAAGGGGTTTCTCTTGCTCCCCGGTACAGGATCAGTTGTTTATTTGATCTGCAGGAAGTGCTCCCGAGACCAGCACTGAGGGCATCCTGCCGCTAAGACTTACTTCTCCCTCTTACTGATTTTTGAGTATCTTTAGTGAGTTCTGGAAAATGACAGTTCATCATGATCCCTGAACTCCCAATTTTGACATTAAGTTCTAGTTGTTTCTGACCTAATGGGAAACTAACATAGCTTTGGAATTTTGGATAGCTTTGGTAGAATATTCTACCTCTCTCATAACAGGAGAAGGAGAAAGCAAGACTGACTGCTGCATGTGTTTGTGCGGGCCTCAATCTCTCTTCATTCTAGTAGCAATCGCCAAACACGGAACTAAATGGGTTGGCCGAGACATGAAATAAGCTTCTATAGAGATCAGTTATGTGATTCACACAGAGCCCAATCATTCCTTCTAATACTCATTTTATGTCCACTAAATCATTACCTTCATTAACAGTGATTAAAACAGCCAGGAAGCTGGTAGAGCCTGGCACATTCTCACATCTTTCTAATGACCGGAGTCTACAGCACACTTCTGGGAAAATGAACTCTTTTCAAAGCTCCCGGACACAAAGGACACAGAAGACTCACTGTACATGCAGATGTGAAACAAAGGCTGAACACAGGATGGGGTTTTCCAAATTCAGTTAAATCAAACATGTTCCTGGCATATATTTATTTATAGAGTCTAATTATGTGCATAAAATAATCAGGAGACTATAAGAGTTTCACCAGAAAACATGATGTAGTCATGTCAGTCATAATCCTTCCTTTTGTCCTAAATGAGTGATCTACACACTGAACCAAGAGCTCACTGGCCATGCTAAGTGCATTGTAGAAAGTCGATCTGCAATGTTTCAACACATTATGAGGAGGTTGCCAACTGTCCCTGTCACATGACTCACGAGATTTGTAAAATGTGGTGATATAGCCTTACTTGTTCAAGAGTGATGCTCCAGGGAGGTTCCAATACCACATCTGACTAAGGACTACAGAGATGATTTCTGAATGAATGCAACCACAAACTGATTTTTCACTTTTTAGATGTTTACACGGTTTGCAAATGCAGGATAGAAGAATTCGCTAGGTCCCTCCATTATCCTTTTCAATTTGGGGCACTTGGTTTAATGTGATGGTCATTCAGTTGTAGTGTTCCTAATTGGAGAAGAGAATTATCTTAAAAACCAAACTCATCAAAGAAGGAGAAGATGATCACCTCAAAAAAAAAAAAAAAAAGATAAAACAACTAAAGTAGAGTTTAGAAAATTTCTCTAAATGAACTGTTTTATCTTTAAATTCTTATTTCAGTGACAGCAGAGGATTGGAATAAGAGCTATTGTAAATGTAATTATTGTGCTATTTAAAAATAATTCCTTTTCATCTTCATTTATTCTCTCTTCCCACTACAAGCTCCGTTTCAAAGTCCTGTGTTTCTGTGAACAGCAGCTTCCTTGAGCTATTATCATGTGATAGACCCTCTGAACAGTCCCAGGGGCTGAACTATCAGGCTGGGAAACAGATGTGAAAGGAAAGCCTAGCATGTGTTTTCTCTTTTAAATGAAATGCTAATTTGGCACTGATGCTGCTTGACCCAATTGATGCCATAGCTGTGGGGACTGAGCAGAAGTTTGTCAAGGGATATGGAATTTACTGCTAAATCTGCTCACTTAACATTTCCATTGTACTAATTTAAAGAAATGGAGAAATCTGTGTCATCTTGGGATTTCAGTTCAAACAAATTGCAAATATACCAGCTTCCTGCATTCGCCCTCATTTAAACGTTCATTTGCTTTTTGAAACTGTCAGCATGCCACCAAAGAGCGTAATGTGGTACTCTGTGAAGAATGTTGCATCTTTAGAGTGGTGAGATCTATCAGCCCCTGCACTCCAAGGATGGGCCAAAGGGCTGAATGGTAGACAAAGCATTTTAAGAAGGGCACCCATTGAGAGGCAGCAGGAAGGGTGAGCAGCTTCAGAACCAATGCAAATATTAAGATCTAAATAGGAAGATGAACTTTCCTTGTGCTGAGACTGAAAGGCAGAATGTGGGTTATGAGGACCCATGGAACAGGAGACATCTTAGAAGTATTTGAATATGTGAATTTTAATCTTTGCAGCTCTAGGCTTGATGGACCAGAGAGTTTTGAAGTCTATGGCAGGGAACATGTTGAAAAGAGGCAGAGGAAGACATAGAATACAGTAGTGAGGAGGAAATGCAACACAGTAGTAAAAAAGAGGGGAAAACAGATGATTAACTTTCAAGTTTGATGGAGCTGGAGAAATATGCTTCAGACAAAGCATGGCAAGGCAGAGACAGAGCTCTGGATGCCAAAGAGGGGAGAGAAACCCAAGAACTGATTCTGGAACCATTTGAGGGCCAATGGCCAATGATGCTGCAAATCAAGAACTCTACGAGGAATTAAATGCAGACACACTGTAGGGACACAGTAGGAGCTAAAGAAAACACGGCAATGAGGAAGTACTTTGATGAGGAAAGGAGGGCAAGAGCTGCAGAAGAGAGGCTCAGAAAATGAACCAAGAAAAAATAAAGAAATGGCAGAGATGTTAGGATACAATTAAAAAAAATACATCCCATGCTAGACAGTGGGATATTGACCTTAGGCATGAGTAGCTACTTTGAAGCCTTGTTCTTTGAATAGAGAATATACATATGAATATAGGGCTATCTATGCTTTAGAATTAGTGTAGTGAAGGTATATTAATCAGCTAAAATTAAAGAGACCTAACTCCAATCCCATGTGTTCTCCTTTTGGTTGTGGGAAGGGAATGGGGGCTATAAAACCTGTTTGTGAAACTGCTTTGTTATAGCTTCATAGTATGTCAGTCATCTTGGACAGAATTAAAAAGAACGAAAGGCCCCACAATATGATCTGAGAGGAACTACACAGTAGGGAATGACAACTTCCCAAGAGGGAACAAAATTTTAGAAAATCCAGGAAGACAACAGAAATTCCAGAACAGAGCCTGAAAAACCAGCAAATGACTGAGAACAAGCAGGCCACCCTGTGAGATTCCATAGGTGGTACGTGCCCACCAGGAAAGAGCCTGCACCATGTCTAGTGTCACATAGGGAGAGAATGAGTAACAGGATAAGTGACTGAGAATCTGAACAACCACTTGCTGGCATCATGAAGTTGAACAAGGTCTGCTTTGTTGCTGGTCGTGTGAAAACGTTTGTGGAGAGGGCATTCCTGAGAGAGCTAGCATGGTCCATTTTCTGAGCATTGCTGTAAACTCACTCAGTGTGCCAGTGGCTACCTCTGTGCTGGGGATACAGCAGAAATAGCCTGAAATCTGCAACCCTGGAGCTAACACCTTAAGAGGAACCAACTGACTAGGAAGGATATCCAGATAGTGGTGAGTATAGCTAAGAAATGTAAAATCAAATCAAAAGAGAGGAAGTCTGATGTTTCAAGCAGGGCTTTGCAGAACTTGAGGAGTCTAGTAGAATCTATGTGTCTCAGAGGTGTGTGAATCCTTTGAATGAAGCAGCACTTTTACCAGACAGACTAAGAAAATGGTAGCCAGAACTTTAAGTTTTAAGACGAATGCATTAAGTTAGGCAAGACTAATGTTGAGCTAAATATTATGACATGCAGGTAAGGTCATGCTATAGTGGCTATATGAGAGGAAAATAAATCCTCAGAGCTGTGTACTGTTGGGTATAAATGTAAGAGAGGATTCTGCTGCTCCAGTGGCTCTGGACAATCTGTAGTGGTAAACTGGGTAGGCTTAGTGTTACATGAGAAGCGGACTGCTTGTCATCCCAGCTGCCCAACTATCTTACACCCGAAATAACCACACAGAAATTGTATTAATTAAATCATTGCCTGGCTCATTATCTCTAGCCTCTTATTGGCTAACTCTCACATCTTGATTTAACCCATTTCTCTTAATCTGTGTATCACCATGAGGTCATGGCTTACCGGGAAAGATTCAGCATGTCTGACTCTGGCAGCTCCATGGCACTTCTCTCTCTCTGCTTTCTTCCTCCCAGAATTCAGTTCTGTCTTCTCTGCCTACCTAAGTTCTGCCCTCTCAGGCCAAGCAGTTTCTTTATTGATTAACCAATGAAAGCAACATAAACAGAAGGACGTCCTATACCAGCTTAGTCTAGGTGAGAGTGTACACACTGTTGCCATCCTGGGCTACCATTGGAGGACGACAAAAAATAATGGTGTGTGCATGTCGCACATTTTGAGTTCAGGCTTCATGATGATTACATGTTTAGAGATACTAGTGGCCATCTCTAAAACTTTGGGTCAAAGGTGCAATAGATCAAATCTGGGCTACTCCATCCAAAATTGTATGACAGTGTTGGGGACAAAGCCGGCTTTCATTATCACATTCTTCTACATGAGAAGGCAGAGCGAAGAGAAAAGACAGATCTCTGCCAGTCAGTTGTTATGTCATAAAGAACTTCCCACAAATTCCACTAAAGTTATTAAATAATATTGCACAGCCCACCCACAGATACCCACAATGTCTGATCTGATCTCTACAACTGGGTTTCTGAATCTAAAGAGTCACCCAAAGTCAGATTAAACATTTAGGAAAATAAAAGCAACAAGCACATATGAATGTTTCTTTCTCACTATACCCAAGACTGTGTCCTAGGTTATCTGCATATATGATATTGACACTGGACTATGTATCATAAGTCATCTAAAAACCAGTTAAAGCACATGAGGGGATGTCCATTGTGATCCAAGGCTGTAGTTTTCCATAGAGTACTTGTGCTTGCACAGATTTTGATATCACAGGAAGTTACAGAACTTGTCGCCCTTGGGTCCTAGGTGCCTGTCATAGGACACATCCCTATCAGATATGAAGCCAGATTCTTCAACTATGGAGTAGAACATAGAGGCCATCAGAAGGCTTTGCTTCAGTTTCATGTCTATACCAGGGAAACACAAATGAACAGACCAGAAGTAGTATGCTTATATGGTTAGATAAGATTATAAAACCCAGATACAGGAACTACTGGGAATGAAACAAACACATTAGAGCTGAAGATTGAACATCACATGGATAGTTGTGCCTGCTCTGCTGAAAGTTTCCCAGAATGTTCTTGGGAGCATCGTAGTTCTCTGACATGGGCTATTTGGTCTGTTGGAAAAGAATGCAAAATTCAGATCATCAGTTAAATAGGTTAGATAGGTCAATAAAGTTATTTCTGCTGTTTTTTTTTTTATTAAGAAAATGGGATAGAAACAGTTGATCAGCATGGAATCACATCTTATTGAGTTTGGAGTAGACGTGGTGGGGGGAGAACTTGGGAAGAGATAATACATTCCAAAGAGACAGAAGAGAATGCACAGAAGAAAATATATTATTTTATATATTTACATATATTATTTAAAGAAGGCTTAAAACATGCAGTGGAATTGAATTGATAAGAAGATCTAAAATATTTTTAGAACATGAAGTAAGTTACTTGGGTAAAGTAAACATCACAATGTTTATACAAATTGGTATTCAAAGACAGTTCAGAATTCCAGGGGAAAAGCATCTCTATACAAAACACAAAAGAGACTAAACTACAGCCCACTTGCACACGGTTAGTGAGATGAGTTGAAGAGAAAATGAGCAATGTTTCAGAAGAGAAAGTACCATGTAATTATAGAAAGTGCCCTTACCATGATTTAGTAGATACCGAGGTTCCAGACAAGCCTTCTGATCAGCTTGTATAACAGAAATGTGTCCACAGGGTCTTTTTACAAGGTTTGGATCTAGCTGAGAGATGTGCATAGAAGGACAACTAATTTTACATGAAAAACCCTGCCCAGGATGACTATAATGTTCATGTAGAGAGTTGGACCTCGATCAGACACTTCAGATGAGAAGTCTGAACATAGGCAGCTGGTAGTCAGTGACTCGGGTATCTGGAGCCTCCTGGAGAAATCTAAACAGGCCTTAAGGCTTTAGGAGATTCTTCATATAGCTTAAAAAGAAGTCAACATAGACAATTAAAGAATTTGAAAATTAGGGAGAACCATGTAATAAGAACAGAAGACAGCCTAAAAATAAATGTATGAATAAGTAGTTGTGGAAACAGTCAGATAATAGGTATTTGATGGGTAAGGTCCCTGCTCTCCACATAGACACAGATAAGGGATTTCTACCAAACAATGGCATTCTTCCCCTTGTGTTGCATGGAGAGAGCTTGTTGGTTCCTGGCCACTTAGCCCCAAAATAATCACACATAAACTGCATTAATTAAATCACTGCTTGGCCCATTAGCTCTAGCTTGTTATTGGCTAACTCTTACATATAAATTTAACCCATTTCTATTAATCTGTGTATCGTCACATGGCAGTGGCTTACTGGCAAATTTCCGGCAACTGTCTCCAGCTGGTCTACATGGCGTCTCTCCTCTATCATTCTTGTACTGCTCTGCTCATCTCTCCACTCTTAGGCCAAGGAGATGGTCTCGGTCTGAGGAGATGGGAGGATTCTGCAGACTTGTGTGAGGCCACCACATGAATTTCAGATCTACATTGTTCTTCTGAGACTGTGTTCTAGCAGTGTTCTTAAATTGTTCATCCCACAGAAAGATTAGAACTTCCTGGTCTCCTGCCAATCATGAGTTAGTGTCATTTACTACCGATGACTAGAGTTTGACTAATGGCATTAATTATTGCTTAGTGTGTGTGTGTGTGTGTGTGTGTGTGTGTGTGTGTGTGTGTGTGCTTGCGCATGGCAGGTAGATGTGTCTGGGTGTGGACATGTGGAGAACAGGAGTTGACTTTGAAAGTCTTCCTTTATTGTTCTCCACAGTTTTTTGTTTATTTTGACAATCTCTTAATGCCTCTTGAGCTCACTGGTTGGATAGACTGACCAGCTAGCCAGCAGGCACTCTGCCTTTTTTTTTTTAACCTGAGTTCTGAGAATCCAAACTTAGTTATTCATGCCTTTATTATTTTGTTGTTGTTGTTGTCTTTTAGAGACAAGGTTTCTCTATATCTTTGTTGATTGTTCTATAACTAGCTCTTGTAGACCAGGCTGGCCTCGAACTCACAGAGATCCACCTGCCTCTGCCTCCTGAGTGCTGAGATTAAAGGTGTGTACCACCAGCACCTGGCCTTCTTGCCTTTGTAACAAGCTCTTTGTCTACTGAGATATTCTCACAGTTCCAAACTTTATTTTATCTGTACATAGCCTTAAGACTTTATCACCTCATCTGAAATAACCAAAAATGTAGACAAATTAAACATCTATTTTCAGAATACTATTCCTCAGGAAGTGAAGGACTTCAACATGTAGTAAGTCATCTTGGCTCACAGCTCTGTCTTCGTGTTCACAGCATGGGGATGTGACATCTGGGTTCTACAATGCAGAATCCATGGGTTGAAGCATTCCAATACTTTCAGAGGTCTCAGAACAGGCTTGAACTTTGAATTATGGGGAAAACTTGACTATATTAACATACTGGATTCAACCAGGTTCATGCTTCACCTTCCATGTGTTGCCTACCGACTTTAGAATGTGATGTTCATTTGTCATGTATGTTTTTCTTTTTGTCAGAACTTACACAAAGTCCACAAACAAACAGTGACATGATATCTATCTAGGAAGTGGTGATGACTAGCCAAATATTCATATTCATTTACAGCCTAGAAGATGGTCAGTTCTGAGTTCTAATCAGGTTCTGAGATGATGCTATTATCACCAAATCATACATGCCCTTGAATGTCCATTTTTGTGTGTGTGTGTTTTGGATGCTATTTCTTCATACATAACACAATACATAACACATGCAGATTGGCATAAAGATAGTTCTGATCTTATGTAACTGACTACATATTACACTCACCATAAATATTATGAACTCAGAAGGTGAATCAGCCAGAACCTGGATTCACAATGCACTGTAGACTGCACTGAAGGCTGGGTCCTTAATGGGTTACAGCCTGCACACAGGACTCTGAGCAGCATCAATGTGGCATAGCCTCCTAGTGGTTCTACTAGGCCTCTAAGTTTACAACTCCACTCTAATAGTCACAATTCCCTTTTTTCTGCTGAATTAGTGCTTAGTTGTTTCTATGAAATGAAATTAGTACTTTATTTAATAGAGCATGTGTACAAAGAGGTCTCCCAGCACTACTTTTCTGTGACCCACAACTTTTTGCACATTATTTTTACATTCTCTTTTTGTTTAAGTATTTTCTAATTTCCCTTGTGATTTTCATAATTAGGATATGGTTAACTTTAACGTGTTGTTGCATTTCCACACATTTGAATGTTTCCTCAGCTCTGTTGCTCTATAGTCTCATTCTTACTCCGTTGTGATTCACAGAAGAACACATTCTGTGTAATTCCTGTTATCTAAAATTTATTGACTGTTTTGTGACCTAACTTACCAAAACGTTTGCAAGTTCAGGGGAGAATGTGCACTCTGCTGTCATTGGTCTTTGATATGGCTGGAGTCCTTTGCCTCCTTACAGATTGTCCCAGCATTGTTCTGCCCATTTTAAAAAATCAGTATTGAAGTACTAAATCATTATTGCACAAATGTTCGTGTCAACATTGGTTTCACAGACTTTTGAGGATATGAAGATTATTTTCTTGTTTTAATGTTATTGACTTGGTCTTTTCTCACCAAACATTGTTTCTTATCTTCTGGAATAGCTGTCGACTTAAAGTATGATTTTCATGTTAGGCAATGTACTGGCTGATTTTGTGTGTCAACTTGATGCCAACTAAAGTCATCAGAGAGGAAGAAGCCTTAGTTGAGGAATGCCTCCATGAGATCTAGCTGTAAGGCATTATCTTAATTAGAGATCAATGGGGGAGGGCACAGCCTACTGTGGGTTGTGCCATTCCTGCCCTGGTAATCCTTGATTCTATAAGAAAGAAGTCTGAGTCAGCCATGTGAAGCAAGCCAGCAAAGCACTCCTCCATGGCTTCTGCATCAGCTCCTGCTTCCAGAATCCTGTCTGGTTTGAGTTCTTGTTCTGACTTCATTCAATAATGAACAGTCGTTTGGAAATGTAAGCCAAATGAATCCTTTTCTCCCCAACTTACTTTTTGGTGATGGTGCGTCACTACATCAATACAAACCCTGAATAAGACTGGTGGTCATAGCAGACCTCTTTGAAACCATGTGTCTTTGACTTCAACAGGTTCATGGTGCGGGACAATCATCTATATTCTGTCAATTATATTTTAAATAAACGCTGATTGACTGATAGCCAGGCAGGAAGTATAGGTGGGCAAACCACACAGAAAGTAGAGGTGTGGCAACGAGAACAGGAGTATTTTGGGAAGAAGGAAGTTCTCTGGCAGTTCTGCTCAGATGACGAAAGAAGCAGGATGTGACCTGCCCCACTGAAAAAGATACTGAGCCATGTGTCTAACATATATAAGAATAATGGGTTAATATAAGTTATAAGAGCTAATACGAAGCCTGAGCTAATGGGCCAATCAGTTTATAACCTAATGTAGACTCTCTGTGTGATTTTCTCTGAGACTAAACAGCTGGGGGACTGGGCAGAACAGAAACCCCAACAAGCAGGCCCTCATGTTATAGGTTCAGGCCTTTGATTCACACTGAACCTCAGGTAGACAGTGTAGGAGAATGGGAGTCACATCATGTACTAAGGCCATTCTGTTAATCATAATTTAACTTGCCCCCAAGGTAATTAAAATAAAAGAAACTTCAAATTATTTTGTTCTCAGGTTTTTGTGGGGTTTTTTTCTGTCACAGATCTTTATGGCCCTCATTTTCTTACTTTGCTTCTTTGCTTTTAGCTGATTTTTATAGAACATAGTTTGCTTAATTCCCGTTTTGCTTTTTGATTTTTTCCCATGTTATGCTTATATCTTCATTATGTTTTTTTTAATTAGTTAATAGTATCTTAAAATAATTCACTTGAATTAATAGCGGCTTGATCTCAGTCACAGGACACTGTGAGTTTACTACGGTGCTCTTTCACTTCTGTCCGAATGGCCCCTTCAGTTCTTTTGTAGGCCGGCCACACCTACTCAACGACACAGGTTCATCTTTCTTGGAAAGTCTTACTTTTTTCCTAACCTTCGGGGGGGGGGGAGAACTATATTTTATCTGATATAGAGGTGTAGAGTTAGCAATTGACAGTTTTCTTTTTCGTTCTGTACTTTAGCTGTAAGATTTCACTGTGTTCTTGCCACTGTGGCTTCCTTTAACAAATCACCTGATGGTCACAAAGAGAGGTTCCCCTGTATGTGACAAGTTGCTTTTCTTTAGCTGCTTCTTCTGATCTGTGGGTAATACTTTACTCTGCAACCTTATTGCTCCTCTCTCAATTCCCAGTCAAGTCGATGTTTTTCAGTTTGTTCAAATTTGGACATTGTGTGGTTCCGAGTGTTGACTTCTATTTCCCTTAGATCCTTACATGTTGTGTAGAAGACCCAAAAGTCTGTGCTCTAAATATTGAAATGCTGTCATGGCAGTCTATATCAAATCCTTACATTTTAACCGCCCCCTGCCGCCAGTTCTAATACTTCCCTGGCTAGTGGATTTTTCGGTGAATATACACATTAGTCAGCAGCCAAACATGAGCTATTTCCCTTGTTAATTGATGCAGTTTTTACAGAAGCTACATTAAGCTCTTTAAAAAATGGAATTTAGATACCAAATTTAGGTTTCCAAACCTAGAACTAAGTAAAATGCCACCAAATCACTAAATTAGGATCAGCTAATTTTGCCTTCAGTGTGACTGCCACATCTATTTATTGATATAAAAGATTTTGTCTGTTATAAACACCCTTGAAGGAAAGAGTTTCATAAATGCATGTCCTATTTTGTGTGCTGTAATTTTATTTTACTTATTCTTTCTCTCCCAATGAGTTTCACGCGTTTTGGAGATTACATGCCCCCAATTCCAAGACTCTTTACCAATATCAACAATTATTGGTAGAGGAAATGTTTCAGATGAGGTATCAAAATATATATCAGGGAAAGATCAATACAACATTTGAAAAACTATGAATATAATTTAAAATTTATATGTATATTTATATGTGTGTGTGTGACAACATGTGATCAAATTGAACATGTGATCAAATTCTTCTAAAGAAGTGTTTGCATGATGGTCTAACTTGTCACTTAACACATATGTTCCACTCCAAATTTGATACGCTTCATAAAAATCATGAGAGATCTATCAAGAACCAGCAGTGAATACACTTGCTCGCACAGCTTAGCGTGCAGTCAGAGAGCACCTTGTGCTCTTTAGCACTAATAGGACAGATGAGAGCCATGGCTCAGGCTTGAGAACATGTACTGCGAGTGTGATTTCCATTGCTTACACTGGGCAGCTCACAACCACTCAATGTAACTCCAGCTCCTGGGAACCCAGCACTCCTTTCTGTCCTCCACTGACATTGCACCACTTCTCCACCAATCCCCTACACACACACACACACACACACACACACACACACACACTTAAAAATATATTTAAAAAAGAGTAAAATGCCTGAAAATTGGGGCTTAGCAAAGATGTCAAGAAGCAAATGCCTCACCATTAACTGTTTCAATCGTTCAATTCCATACTTAAGAAAGCAAAGCCCACTCCCCAGAAAGAATCCTGAAACAGTCATCACTGTGAATGCTGCCTAAAACTCTACTTCTTGGGGGTCCGGCTTCATTTTTAAATCTGCATCACAAAAAATGCTGGACTTGATGAATAAGATGAAGTTAGCTGGAATTCTAATTTCTATGTAAATTCATTATACACATTTTTAGGTTGGTTGTGTGAAAGAATTTTCCTGGTAACCTGTAACAGAGAGAGGAGGAGACAGACACACAGAGAGACACAGAAAGAGACAGAGCAGAGACACAGAGAAAAAGAGAAACAGAGACACACACAGAGAGAGAAACACACAGAGAAAGATAAAGACCGAGAGAGAGACAGAGATACACACAGATACACAGACAGAGACACAGAAAGAGAGAGAAACACAGAGAGAGACAGGGACATAGAGAGAAAAAGACAGAGACATAGACACAGGGAGACAGAGACACACACAGAGATGGACAGAGACAGAGACATAGAGAAAGAGAGACAGAGACACACACACACAGAAAGACAGAGAGACATGCAAAGACAGAAAGAGACAGAGAGCCCCCTAGACTGAACAAAGTAAAGATTGCACCTAAGCCCAACTTGGTAAACAATGAGCTTAAATGAGGGTTGCTGACAGAAATATGTGTCAGGGCTTACCTATAGGAACCAGGAAGACTCAAGAGCAGTTGCATCTCTCAAAATCACACCCCAACCTAGGGGAAAACTCATGAAAGCTGCAGCCAATGAGCTACTTAATCAGCTTGCTTGCAGCTCTACAGGTAAAGAATGTTACTCTCTGCAGACGGGCTGGTCAGTCTCCTCCCCCAGCAAATGGTTACTGCTACTATTGAGCTGGGGAGGAGCTTTGGACAATCTTACAAGCTTCTGCTTTGCCAAACATATGAGGGAATATTTCAGTTTCCAGGAGAGACTATTACATAATAAGACTGGATAAGAAATAGATGCATAGTGAAGGACAAACTGTATTAATTAGACAGAAGCAAACTATTTTACATATATATACTATATATATAATTTGAGCCCTGGTCTTGATTTCCTGTCTATCTATACCCATATAACAAAACTCTTATTTGCATAATACTTAATCATCCCCATGTCTGTTATAAAGCCACAGATACTGCCAGGTTTCTTTCAAGTTAAATTCCCTCCTCCCTGACCTGGTGACATTATGCTCCTTTGGGGAAAACCATCTCATATGGTTTGGGGCTAATCATCCAACAGACTGTAACTTATGCCTATTGTGGGATTGCCCAAATGCTGCAAAGCTCCTATGAGAACAAACTTAAATTATTTATCGCCCGTAAGTACGTACAATCCCTCCCCTGCAGCAGGTCTCACACATATGTTACATATAAAATATGAAACTCTGTGGGCTTTGCTAAGAAGTGGTGACAGTTGAGCTGGATCTCACAGAAGATGTCTAAGAAGGAAAAACAACACCTTTAGAAGATGAATGTTTCAGGGCTGAAGATGTCACTTTCAGGACTCTATAACAAGCATGTTCTCTACAACTTTATAATTTTAGAAATTCACATTTGGTGAGTCAATAAAATTTACACTTTCTGGAAAAACCCCACCTCCAAAATTAACCACCAGAAAATGTAACTATTTTGAAAATATAAGATATCTTGAAATTATAAAATCAAAGTAAAAAATGTTTTAAGTAGATTTTACTGTTGTGGGAAAACTCTGTTACCCCTTTGCCCCTTTTGCTACCAACATCTCTGTCCTTGAGGGTCAGTGAAGCACTGCCAATCAGAGTAAATATGGTGGTTAGCACTAATTGACAAGTTGAGGGTCCCTGGGAGCAGGAGCTCACTGAGAAATTGCTAGATGCATTTGGACTGTGGGAATGCCCATGAGCGATCTTCTTAATTGAATTAATTGAGGTGGGAAGGCTCACCCTGATGTGGGTGATACCATTTCATGGTTGGATTTTAGAGGGTGTGAAGTGTAGTATGGGTACTAGGAGTGAGCATGCGTGCCTTTGCTACCACTCTCTGTTCATGAGTGTGGATTCAAAGTGATTTCAGGCACCTGTACTATGACTGGCTATGAAAGACTATACCTTAGGATTACTAGATAAAATAAACTGTTTCTCCTAAAGCTGATTTTTGTCAGGGTGTCTTATCACAGCAACATAAATAAGCAAGGACAGTGAGGGTAAACTTGAGAAAGCCAAGGGAGAGGTTGCAGATATGTGTGAAAGCCTGCAAATTGAATGCAAAGGGGTCCTATTCCTCATCCTTCAACAAGCTAAAAGAGCTCTCTTGGGCTCTCAGATTCTGCCTTCACATCCTTCAGTGCCCCAGAGATACCTTATGCCTTGACCACCTTTTCCTGAATCACCCTCAACATTTACCCCATTACCAGAACCTGCCTGACAGAATTTCCTCTTTCATTACCTGCTTCAGGGTCTGCTTTTCCTCTCCTAGGGGATTTCTGTAAGATCTCCCCAGTAACTGGGGGTCCATGTTGATAGCTACTTTTGCCAACTCCACCCTCCTTCCTGAGCATCACATCATCTGTTCTCTTCATTGTCTGAATCCCAGAACTGGACAGGCAATCACACTGACTTTTAGAACTTCACACTGAGGGGAAGAGGGCATCCTCAAACCTGCTCTTCATCTGGTGGGTATGCATAGCATGAACTCAAATGAGTGTCTCCCAAACGGTAACTCAGTAGATTCCCGGCAGGGGTCATGGGCTCAGTTGAAGACTAGGGTAAGGACTAACACGTTATACAGAATCCCTGCAGACATCTTCACCGTGATTCATGCCTTCTCCTAAGAAAATGAGGAGGCAACTGGATTCCATCCACTTCTGTATGGACTTCTCATCCGGTTTGTGGCTGTGGAAGACTTGTGGTCAAGCCGTAGCACATCAGCTTCCTCCCCTGGCTCACACACCTCGACCTTGCACACAGCAAACCCTGGATAAACTATCTGCAAGCTGAAAGACTAAGGCAGAGACCCATCACCAGAAGAAACATGTGGCCACTTCCTAAAACAGTCCCAGGTTCAGTCGCCACAGAACTGAAAGCTGGTCTGGTCAAGAAGTGTTTTGGTAGATGTGTGTTTTCATGAGCCTTCTTGCTGTATTTTGCTAATGTTATCCACCTGAGATTTTATTTCTATGTGTGATACTTTATTTCAAATTTATTTAGGATTTTAAAAATCTTTCTTGAATAACGTGGGTCACATCGCACACGACAGAGCTTGGAAATGAGAGAAGATGACTTAAATTAAGTTCCCTGGTGATGGGTCACAGTGCTAAAATTGCCATGGCTGTGTGAAAGCATGATTAAAATGAATCATCTGAGCTGAAGCTGTAGATATCAAGACATTCTAGAAGTTCCCTAACTGAGCTTGAATCCATTCACAGCAGGGACACTGGAGAAAGAGGTCCTCAACATAAGGCAGAAAGACCCCAGGGTTCTTCTGTTTCCCTACCAGCCTCAGCCTTTAGAAAAGACACTGGATATAGTTTCTACCATTCGACCTTAAAATTGCCTGCTCCCTACATCAACATGAAGGAGACAGGATATGTTTTTAGTCTCCACCCACACAGCCCTCTTTGTTATAAAACTCGTCTCTCTTCCCTAAAGACTATCTGCCACTACCCCGCGTGAAGAAGAGAACCTCTCTCATCTCATTCTCTTATTTACTGAGTTCTGGATTTCTCTGCCAGCTTTGTATATTTGTAGTAAATATGTGTAGTAGTCAGCTTCTAAGAAAAGAGGTTGATTTGGACAGTTTCAGCCCATGGCTGGCTGAGTGCATTATGTTGGGGCCTGTGCTTAGGCAGCAAATCCTGGTGGGCACACTGAATTCAAAACTGCTCACCTCTTGGTGTCCAGGAAGCAGTTAAGGTGAAAGAAAAAGGGGATGAGAGGGAAACCCATCACCTTGTTTGAAAGCATGCCCCAATAAAATCAACTCCCACTAAATCTATCTCTGAAAAGTGATACCAACTCTGAGTAGTGCAGAGTTGAGGGCCAACCCTTTGGGAAACATTCTAGTTCCAAACTTTTTTGGAAGTGGGCTGAAAAGCAAGAGAATGGAATTATGCATCTGGGTAGCCTGCCAGGCAGCTCCAGGGAGGTTTGACTCATGAGTGACATTACAGTTAGTCATAAAAGCGTGATGGGCAGGGGTGGCAGAGGAGAGTGGCAAATGAGATCCCAAATCTTTTGCCCTTGACAAGAATTTCTGGGTCTAATAGAAAAGTTGTCATGAAGCTAGGGCCACCCTGCCTCATGGCAGAATCCCAGAATCATAGCTTGAGTATTGACATGCATCATTTGTATCTAGATATAAAGACAGGTAAACATAGTTGTGGAGACAGGTAGAGGGATAGAAAGATATATAAGTGGAAGTTATAATGTGTAGAAATATATAAAACATATATTCTAAAATTTGTAATTATACACAATTGTATAAAATTCATCTTTAAATACACCTACACCATGACATATACTTAATATACTTTGCTTCTGGTACTTTCAACTATTCTAAATTTAGTTAGTATTTCTCTAGTCTTTATGAGATAACAGTTGAATTTAAACATTCCTATTTGGGTTATTTTATAATAAACTATATTTTAACTGCTAAATGAAATAATAAAATATATCCACTATTGTAAAATCATAGCAATTCGGGGCAGAAGGCCATGAAAATGGTGATTAGGGTTGGGTTAGAGTTAGGTAGACCCTTCTCTTTGCTGGTCAGTGCTATATTCTGAGTTCTCCTAGGTGCCAGAGGTTCATACAGACCAGCTATGAAGAGGAAAAAGAAGAGAAACAGGGCTGAGTTGTAAAATGAGGTTTCACGGTTGCCCATGGTCTCCATGGACTAGCACTGGGTGAAGGAATCCCATATGCAATTTCTCTGACTCATTTGACCTCCATGGCTAACTTACTCAGTTCCTGGTCTGTCTATAAAAACCCCAAATTCACTTTTGTTCGGTTTCTGTTTTGCATTGCGGTTTGTTCTTAGCTTAAAAGTTTCATCAGGGAACAGATTACATCTTTTGCAACCATGTGCTCATTTACACCTCATAGTGCGGGTGGAGGGGAGGTGCTCAGTATTCACTGGTGTTAGGAGCCCACTGTGGGAGGAAGCAGACACAAGAAACACAGACAGAAACTCAACATGGGATTGAGTCCTGTGAGCAAGTAAGTGGTGAGAGGGCCCAGAGGCAGGGTTCTGTGTGCTAGCTCAATAGCGAGGATGGGTGTGGAAGAAGCGCGAGCAAGAATTCACTCACCCCAGGAATCCATGTAAAATCACCAGCAAGTGAAGCTCTCCAGCTCCAGGCTCAGCTTCGGATGCAAAATAAGCCCCTCTAGGACTTCCTCAGGGAACACAGTGAAGAAAAACCTGTTTTATGCAAAAGCAAGACTTGGGCCTCATCAACAGAAGTAAGGGTAAATACATGTGATATCAGTCTCCAGAAACAATGATACATGTAGAAATGAAGACAAATGCAAAACAGGGACTTTGGAGGTTGTCACAACTTTCAAGGAGGGCCCATTGTCTTTCTAATTACCAGGACTTTGGAGCAGGTTGGGTAGTGTTGACTGCAAATTTAAAGACCAATGCCACCTGTGCTTTAGGACAGTTGAGAACTGGTGTAGTACCCCTCAACTGCAGGTATTTTGTCATAACCCCAAATTAATGCACCAAACTACAGACAAGATAGAACCTTAGGCATTTCAGTATTCTTCCGCCATATACATACTTAGTATTATTAATAGATTTGGCACCTAAGAAATGAACACACATCAGAAATAATGAAGCAGAATGATAATAGCAACATACTGTATTAGTGTTATGGAATATGGCTTTGTTCTTGAAAAAACAAAGAGAAATTAATACTTTAAGACCAATGTTAAGAGTGAGTAACCTAGAACACAGAAAGTATAACCAACGGGAACAGGGAGCACTCCAATCTCAAGGTGCACACCCTGCATCCTACACTCTGTTCCATCATTGGTTAGTCCAGTGGGTGTAAGCAGGTGGTCTTCCCTAGGTAGGCTTGTATTTTCTTTCCTAAAAATCCAGAAGATAACTCTATATGACCTTTCTCTAGTGGAAATACTAATATTTTCCACTCCATCGGTATTACTTTGACCTCCATAATAACAACTGTTGTCGTCTGGGTTTGTGGAGGAGAAGGTCAGAAAAGGCTGCTGAAGAGAAACACAAGTTCCCTGTGATGCCAGTCTTGAGATGGTGATCAGTTTTACCTGCTAGCTGATTTAGTGCAGAGCGTGAAACATGATACCACTTCTTCAAAGGTTATTAAGATGAATGGTTTTTCTAATGTGATTTAAGTTACGTTGTTAAGCCAAAAATAAAAATAAAAAGATATTTCTAGTGCTTGCTTCCTTAGATTGTAACCTGTAGAATGAAGGTCCTCATGCTTTGCAGTGAGTGGGAAGGACAAAACAGCAAAATGTTCAGGGGAAACACCATAACATCTCACTCAGCCACCAATCCCCATATTTCTAGATAATAGATCATCTTCATTTGTTAATGAGTTTGCATCCTACAGGAAAGCTTCTGTAGCAGGGCTTTCCAACAATGTGGGAAAGACTTTAGTGGGGTGTTCAACTGTGTATATTTATATGTACATTATGTACCACTGTGTGTCTGTATGTCTATGCGTATCTCTGTGTGTGCATGGGAACGTATGCACATGTACACGTATGTGTCTCTTCTATGTGTCTGTGCACAAATGTGTAACTCTCTGTGTGCATGGGTATGTATTTGTATGTATACACATGTGTCTCTGTGTATCTGTCTATGAGTATAATGGATAAGTGTAATGGTATTCACCATTCATAGGACATCATTGTGTGGTGAAACAACATATAATAGTCAGTCTCTGTCTTACACACACACACCACACACACACACTCGCACACACACACAGAGTTACTTCACCCATAGAATATTTAGGGAGAAAAGAAAAGAAAAGAAAGAAAGGAGGGAGGGAAGGAAGGCAAGAGAGGAACAGAATTATGACAGTAACACCTGTCCCTAATTCCAGTTTCCTTCCACCTTTGCCTCTCATCATCTCTCAGAGATATCTTGGTGATCATCTGTAGCTTGCCTTTTGTGAACAAACATGGGCATCATGAATTAATTGTATAACCTATGTCAAACGGCTTCTTTACACATCCATCAAATGCAGGCCAGCTGGAAATTTAAATAAAGGTTTAAGCAATAGTCAGACTATACATTGAAATCCAGGAAGTGGGAAGTGACGCTTTCAAGAACTGGAAAGAGAGAGAGAGAGAGAGAGAGAGAGAGAGAGAGAGAGAGAGAGAGAGAGATGCCATCATTACGAGCTCCACCTAGACCAAAGGCCTGGACCTCTCATGGCCAGTTGTCTTTATTACTAGCTCCACTGGTATCATGTGGCTGGGTCCTATTCAAAGCCTTAATAAATAGAACACAGCAAAGCTCACTGTGTTCCTTATAAGGATGCTCCTGAGACTACCACTCACGACATCACACGTAGCTTATTTTCCAAGGCCCAGGGGGTTTGCTTTTTTCTTATAAGTATGAAATGAAAGTTGTGTTTGTTTTGATGCTATTTTCACATGGACAAAGCCATTGATTCTATTGTCACCATTTCTTTGGCTGTACAGAATTTCTTTGTAACTGATGTTTAAAAAAAAAACCAACAAAACTTTAGGACTTCAAAACGTAATGATCTCAAGTTACATTTTAGTATTGGGTTCCAGAAGCACCCAATTAACTTTCAAGCCAACTTAAGCTGAGTAAAATCTATGACAGGGAGGTAGATTGCCTTAAGGAAGCTAAGGGCAGAAGCATTTGGAGCACTGAGAATCCACTGACCTAATTTTCCTCTTTCCTTTGGGACCAAATGCTCTGTCATTTCCCATGGTCTCCATGCTTACCCCATCTCCATTTGTCTGATTGTGTCTAGGACCATGCACTAAACCTTGCCCAGGTTAGTTTTGTTATCAACCTGGCACAAAATAGGACCCAGCTGGTCATGTTTTCAAGTTATTGCCTCAGCTCGACTGATTTGATTGATGATGAATGTGGGCCATTCCAACCGAAGGTGAGGGACATTGTCCTTAGGCAGCTGGACCTAGGCTGGGCAAAGCTAGCAGGCTGAGCAAGCTTAGGGAGAAAACCAGCAAACAGCTCTGTTCCTCCAAGGTGTCTGCTTCTCTCCCATTTGAGTGCCTGCCATTGGAAGTGTGACTTGCAGCAAGCCCTCTCCTTCCTTCGGTTGCTAAAGCTCAGTGTTTTACCATTACAACAGAAATGCAAAGTAGTTCAGAACACGCTAGGCAACCACAAAAACCCAATCCTGAAGGCTCTGGCTTGCTGACAGACACCTGACCTTCACAATTGAAGACATCCTATTTCCTAGAAGAAAAACAGAGGCAGATGACTAGCAGCGTGATGACTGACAGCTCACGGCAGGTCCTCTGCAGTTCCCGGAGCTCTGTTTAGCAAAGTCTCTTTTAAACCCTCAAGCAAATCCCATTATCTGCAACCCACCGTTAGGACCCTCCTGTTAGCCAGGGCTCTATGATCTTACTTGTCTGCCACCTTTGCTCTGCTCCTGGGACTCTCCTTCTGTCAATGGTTAATAATAAAATTCTTTCTCACTCACGTGTTATCTTCATATTTCCCTCACAGAATTTTTGAGACAAGAACCCTAGTGTTGGGCTCTGCTATTGGGAGCTCTGAGGACGCCATGAAAAATTCACCTGAGTCTATTGATCAGATTCTATGGCCCGCAAGAACACCATGATGTCGTTGACATTTGAAGGTAAGATAAGATTTAACAAATCAAAAATATGACTTAAGGTGTGTCATCTCTAACTTCCTCTTGTACTAAGTAGTAGTGTTTTGGGAAGTTTAAAAACAATGACCACACATCTCCTGAATGTGTAGTAATTTCCTTCAATTAAAAAGCCCCTGATGATGGCAGGAAGCCTGAGGTTCCTTAAAATATAAAACTGCCAGTGGACAGGGACTCTCTAGTAAAGCTAGTGGCAAGTTGGACAGGCAAGGAGTTTTGATGGTTCATCACTCACACTAAGTTCGACTTTCAATAATGCAATTGCTCAAGAGTCACTCATTCAAGATTTTGTGAGTAAGCTATTACCAATGTTTCTGGGACTAACCTCAATAAACTCATTGATTCACCAAGATAGACTGGTTCTCATCTTCTTCCATGTTTCATAATTAATAAAATAAAATACATATCCCAACACCCCATGGAGAAATCTTAAGGACTGAGCCTAAGTTCTCAAATTTTTTGATTCCTTGAATCTTCTATGAATAGACATTCATTACTGCAACTTCAAGAGTTGTGAGAGATAACAGCCTCCATCAGAGGACCAGGGAACTCTTATTGGTAATGATTGTTGGAGACATCTTATGGGGAAAATTGTGATCCTAGCTCTCAAAAGTATCTGGTGGTTAGGAGCCTAGGTGGTCATTTGTGGGAAGTCTTGTGTCTTAGATAGTGTTTTATTGCTGTGAAGAGACACCATGACCATGACAACTTTTATAAAGGAAAAAATTTAATTGAGGCTGACTTATGGACCTATGAGGGACATTTTCATTTAAGCTACCGCATTCCATTCCCTGACCCCTATAGGCTTGTAGTCATATCATAATGCAAAATGCACTTAGTCGAACTTCAAAAGTCCCCATGGTCTATCACAGTATCGGCTCAGTTTAAAAATACAAAGTTCAAAGTCTCTTTTGAGGCTCATGTACTCTCTTAACTGTAAAATCAAAATCAAAAAGCAGATCACATCCTTCCAACATATAATGGCACAGGACATAAATTATCATCCCAAAAGGGAGCACAGTATGGAAATATGGGGACAAAGTAAGACTGAAAACCAGCTGAGCACACTCTAAGGTCTGACTTCAAAGGGCTCTTCAGATCTCCAGCTCCTTTCAGCTTTGTTGATTGCCGGACTGCCTTGGTTAGGGTTTCTATTGCTGTGAAGAGACACCATGACCACAGCAACTCTTACAAATGAAAACATTTAATTGGAATGGCAGCTTACAGTTTCAGAGCTTTAGTCCATTATCATCCGTTGCAGATTATTTGCTTACACTGTGTGAAGATGTGTCACTTTGATTGGTTTACTAAAGAACTGAATGACCAATAGCTAGGCAGGTGAGACTAGGTGGGACTTCCAGGTAGATAGAGGCATTCAAG
This sequence comes from Ondatra zibethicus, assembly GCA_004026605.1. Lineage (NCBI taxonomy): Eukaryota > Metazoa > Chordata > Mammalia > Rodentia > Cricetidae > Ondatra > Ondatra zibethicus. The sequence continues at coordinate 29,278 of PVIU01013945.1, read as the reverse complement.
AGATACTAGGGAGACACTAAAGAGGATGGACAAGGTACAGAGTTGACGTAGCTGATCCATGTGACAGAATGTAGGTTAATAGAAGCATGTTAATTTAAGTTATAAAAGCTAGAGGGACAAGCCTAAGTTAATGGTCAAGCTTTCATAATTAATAATGAGTTTCCATATCATTAATTGTGAGCTGGCAGTCCCAACAAGAAAGTATAAATGCAATCCTCATGATGGGGAGCATGGAGGTACAAAGGCAGATATGGTACTGTTACACGTTGATATGCAGGCAACAGGAAGTGTCTGTGACAGATGGAGTAGCTTGAGCATAGCAGAACTCAGAACCCCACAGTGACACATTCCCTCCAACAAGACCACACCTACTCCAGTAAGGCCATGTCTGCCCCCTAGTGCCACTCCCTTTGGGTTGAATTATCTTTCAAACCACCGCAAACAAACTTTCTCTTGGGTTGATTCCACTCCCTGTTATCAGTTTTCCTTAGAAGCTATCTCCAAAATTTCAAGGTCTCCAAGGAAATCAAGGCTTTACCTTCTCAACTTCACACGAGGACCTCTCTAGGCCTACATGAAGGGACACCCCTGACACATATCTGGCCTCAGAAGCTTTCTGTAGCCATCAAGGAATATTTCCTTTCTTCTATCCTTGACTCACATGGATGAAACTTCCAAGTTCTCTCACTTTACAGAACAGGAATATGGTACCTCATTCTATTAAATATTCACCAGATTTCTGTTTTCAATGGTTTCCTCTATTGCCTAAACTTGGCTATCCTGAAACTTGCTCTGTAAACCAGGCTGGTCTCAAATTTAGATAGCTGCCTGCCTCTTCTTCCAATATACTTATAGTTAGACTAATCACGTTCTTTAGATACACAGAGATTCTATTCCACATAGATAGGTAATCTTCAACCACTTCAAAAAACTGTAAAATATGATATTTAAATAACTTTGGGTTCTGTTGACGTGAGATACGATTGCTCCTGACAGCACCAATCTATTCCTGAGAAAATGTTAAGCACCGAAAACACTCCACTTGGACTTGTTTTCTTCTTGGCAAAACTGGCCTTTTTAGCAAGGAACTGCCCATGCCTCAATCACTGACAAAATACATGGTGTCTGTTCTAGACAAGCAAAATACAAGAAAAAAGGCTGCCAAACTTTGCCAAGACAGGGTAAGACAGTTTTACAAATTTTTCCTGCCTTTCAAAATGGTATGTCAGTTACTCTAGGCCTTAGCCAAAGCTGGTTGCTCCAATGTTGCCAATGAGAATTTTGGTGATTGCCCAGGTAGCCAGTTGTCGCTGTCATTTATTGCACATTTTGGAAGCTGCTTTATTGTACTACCTACTGAAGTAATATTATCTATCTCCCTTCTTAGGTCTTTGATGGTGTTAAAGACTACATAGCCATAGTTACTTTTCCCTCATGACTTAGCCAAGCCATTTTTAATACAAGACTTAAGACTCCTTAGGATAAAATAATTATTAAAACATTTAACATATATTTCTTGCTTAATATTGTTTATACTGGTTGTAATTCTAATTTTTATACTTGATATCTGTTCTTATTATATATATTTTTGTAATGGGTTTAAAACTCTCTTATTTAGACAAAAGAGGGAGGTACTGGGGAACCTCCTTCAGTCAATGGCCTTTAAGATGTTTGACCAGGTTGGGTGTGGCCTTGGGTACCAAAAAACATGTGGCCTGCACTCTCTCTCTCCTCTCTTGCCTGTATACTGGATTTGATTCCTGTTGTTCCCTTGTGCAGAGGCCTGTGATCTGTGAGTCTCCCCTAAATAAAGAACCTTTATTATACTCAATTCTGAGTTAGTGTGGGACTATTTTATTCACAATCCCCTACACTTATCAAAGACTCAGTCCTCAATCACCTCTCAGTGAGACCATCAACTGGGGGCCAAACCTTAAATCATGGACCTTCTGAGGGGACCCATCCTAGCAAGTGAGTTTTCTAACTTCTATCAGCTACTGCCTAATTAAATACCCTAGTGATCAGGAGAGTCAAAGTATGTAGTATGAATACAAAGTATTTCGTTTTATTTTACAAAGTGATTTATGATGGAAAAAATAAAATCAAAAATATATCTGACAAGTTCCATAAAACTTATACCCAGTTATAATGATGTATATGATATAGAGCCTAACAAACGTTTCAAAGGCATATGATTCTTCTACAATGCTAGAATAAATCATTTATAAGAGAATTCTAATAAAATTAAAAACACATAAATATCTTCTTATTTCATAAACATGCTGTAGATTTGAGTAAATGGTGAGGAGAGATAAGAAACTTACTCTGAATGCTAAATAAATATTGTATGGCATCCCACAACGTTCTAAATTTATCGTATTTTATGCTGTTAGTACTTATCCAATTAAGCGGCATAAGTGTGACATCTAAATTTTTCAAATGGGCGCTTTACACACACTGTGTTAATGTCAACCAAGGTTTTATGTAGTAGAAATACAGCACTGAAGAGTGAACACTGGAGTGAAGCCTGAAGGAGTGTTCTCAAGGCAGAGGGGTCCTTGCTTGTGTAGCACTTACTCCAGGTAGGCACTTTGGTTCCTTCAGGAGGTGAGAACTAACTGAGCAAGAACTGAGGAATCAGATACTAGGGACATCCACCCTTGTCTTTTCTTGATGACTAATTGCTCATGAGACTTTAGCCAAGTCTTCATCTTGCATAGGTTTGGTGCCTTCTGTTGGTTCTGATATTGTTTTGCTCAAAAGGCCTTCAGGCAAGTTTTCCCTTTGCTCAGGAGGGTATTTTTTTGAAAATCAGTCTCATGTTCTCTTTGCTAGCTGCAGGTAGGGATTGTTCTCCACTCTTTCCTTTCTTGGCCATGCTTGTTTATCTTTGAACTCACCGGTTGTGTTTGTTCACACATCTATTAGAGAACCTGGAGTAGCTAACACTGTAAAATTCACTGTGGCCTTTCAACACAGACCCAGCTGCGGAGCCCAATCCTCCTCCGTTCTTGACGCTTTCTGTTGGAACTCTTCCCAGCCCTTAAGCCTCGCCCATGAGAGCAGGAGAGGGCTTCTATGAGCCTCCTCATAAGCATGAAAACGCTCTTAATTTTCTCCTATTTCCCATCTTACTAATGCTCAGAGTAAAAATATTATGATCAGTTCACCAAATTCCTCTCTTCATATTAAAATCGGAGCAGAGAGAGTTCTTTTCTGTCAAGTTTTGTACGAGAGGAACGAGCACCTCTTCAGAGCTTTTTAAAGTACTTTAGGCTGAGTGTGGAACAGTGGTGCACAAGGGCAATCCCAGCCACTCAGGGGACTGAATCAGGGAGATCACTTGAGCCCATGAGTCCAGGACCAGCTGAATAATACAGCAAATCACCCACCTATATCTCAAAAGAATATGCAATAAATTGAAATTAACATGTAATGCCTTTATTCTTTGCAACCCTAACACAGCAATGGATTTGCTCATCTATTAATAGTTTAAGTCTTTGTTAATAAACTCTGATTTTCTTCTTTCATTTGCAACATTTATTAAATAACAACTAATTATAAACCACCTATTTTATATCAGGTGCTTCTAAACACTGGGCTATGATAGAGGGAAAACGTCACAAAATGTATAATACCAAAAAAATGAATCAATTAATAAAAACAAAATCAAAGGAACCCAAAGATTTCAAACAGGCAGGACTCTGTGAAGCATTAACGGAAGTCCTGCTTGTGTTGTGCTCATCAGAAACAGGACCACTTAGCTCTCCTGTTCATGAGCCCTAACGGTGCAGTAGCTGCTATCAGAAGAGACTGTGTGTGCTTCTTCCTAGTGGCAAGGTGCTGGAAAGAAGAGAATCAGAGTGTCAGTCTCTTCCTTCAAGAGGAGCATGGTTAATATGGATCTGCAGACAACTCAATTTTGGTTGCTCTTTCTCAAATAACTAAGGAAGAATCATGTGTTCTTGGTATTGTCTTATCTTGGTTCACCGAGTGATGTCATAAGTCTGTTACTGCAAAGTTATTGTTTCTTAACATGTCAGAGCTCTCCTTTCACTACTGTTACTATTTCTCTCTATATATATATCCCTTTCTCTGTGGGTATGCGTGTGTGCATGCTTGTGATGTGTGTGTGTGCACGCGTGCATGTGTACAGGTGCACATGTCCCAGAGTATGAGTGTGGAGGTCTGAGGGTGGCCTTGGGTATCTGTCCTCATCTTCTGCTTTGAGGCAGGACCTCTTGTTTGCTGTTCTATATGTCTGCTTATTTGACCTGTAAACCCCGAAAATTCTCCTATCTTCATCTCCCATCCTGCCAGACAAGGGTGCTGCTTCTGGCTTTGTGTGTATATTTGGATTTGCACTTAGGTCCTCATATTGCATCCCAAATGCTTTACCTACTAAGTTGCTCCCCCAGCCTCAGCTGGCTCTTCTATTTTCAAGTTTATACTATATTTAAAAAGTACACAACAGTAAAACATAGAACAAAATTAAATGTAGTTTTAGATACAATATGCCAGTGCAAGTGTTTTTCTGGCATTTCTGGATGCTATAGCTTATTCACAGTGACAAAAATTGGGGGTGGGGGAGCGACACATAGATCCAGTTAAAACCACAAGGGGTTGTTTTTCTATTTTAAAGCGTCCCAGAGTGAGAAGGCAAGAGCTAAGCAGTTTTTTTATTTGCTCTTGATGTATATCTGTCATTATATATCTGTACAACCACCCATGCAAGCCGGAGACCTTCACAGAACCTCAGCTCTAGAACATGGCCATTATTTCTGCCTATGCTGTAGACTCACAGAGGCAGGTGTTCCGTGTCCAAACAATTCCTGTAGCATCTGTTAGCTGGATGGGGCCTTCTGTTTGTGAGTAAATGGAATTTGTTTCATAAAACTCAGTAATTACCCGGTGCATTTCGTTAACCACACTGAAGGTGGAGAGCAGGCAGTGACTCTGGGAAGGGAGAGTTCCCAACAGGAGGAACACTAATCCTAAGAAGTGGGCATCCTCGGGTTTTTCTTGCAGGAATTCTCTATGATTCTGTCTGATTGTATGAAGTTCCTGCTGGCCATAGGTCTCAGCTGCCCCAGGAGAGAACAGTAAAACATATGGCCTCATTGCTTAACCCGTCCCTGAGGCAGGTGGACTCTGGCAAGGGCTGTTGAACAGGAAGAGCTGCTGTGAACTGCATCCTAAATGAGGGCAGGGCCACAGCTCACATCCAAGGGCAGACTTCAGTCTCGCCTTTATGGATACAATCTCCAGGTGCAACTATCTCAGATCTACAAAATGTCAGGCACACCACCCTCTGTCTGAGGTAGGCGTTTTGTGAGTCAAGGCGGCTAGTTTAGCCAGGATGCCTTTACTCAACACTGGCTCTAGAAATGGTGCCACTGGCACAAGCCTTCAAAATAACAGGTAGTTATGGGTTGTCAAAAGTAACCTTATTGCTCTGGCTTTGACAGACTGGAAAGTGTATTTGTATCACCTCTGTGATCTGACAGACTGTGTTTCTCAGGTATGAGGGATGCCTGTTCCTTTAGAGGCAGTATGAGTCTGGAGACACAGACGATCACTGAGTAGAAGGAAGGTGTACGTTTCTGTTCGTGCTATCTCAGATACTTCCTGCCACTGATATCAGAGGCTGCAGTTTCATTGTTCATGTGTGTAGCTGAAACAGAATGAAATTCAATCCTCACAAACAAAGGGTGTTTCAATTTTGAATGTTCAAGAACTCTTTTAAGTTTGGAGTGGTGTCTATTCCTCTGCAGCTAAGGCGCTGTCCAAATCGACTGTGTTGGTGTGTTCACAGAGAGAGAGCCCTGTTTCCACGAGTCCATAGCCCATCAGCTTGCCCAGCTAAGCACTTAGGATCAGGGGGTGGAATTAAAGTTGGATTTCTGCTCGCATCCTGCCGAATCCTTTCTCCTCCATTGTGTGTGTTTTCCTGTGGGATTCGGGAATGAGGTGAGGAAACATCACCTGTTGCCATAGAGAACAGCATCCCAGGCTTTCTTTTGCTCACTTGACATTTAAGAACATATGTTGCAGAAGAAAAGTAAATAGGTGCAATTTAGCAGGATTTCTCAGATATTTCTCTTTTGAGTGGATGCTTGCAGTTTTGAGAAGTGATTCACAGGGCTGGTTATCTGAATCTGTGACGATGATTCGGCCTTCGCATTGACCTTCCTGTTGGCAGTCATCTGTGTGTAATTTATTCCATGAATTATACAGTGATAACAGCCTGTGAAGGGGAAGGCTTGGGTACACTCTCCAGCGTTACTGTTCAACACTTGTGAATTTGTTAAGTCTCTGCAAAATCCACTCAGCTAAGTCTTCAAATGAAAGTACTTTAAGTTATCTTTTGTTTTTTCTTATTTTTTTTCCTAAACATGTTTAATTTATCACAGGATTGAGGAAAATGACCTAAAGTAGTCCAGGAAACCAAATACCACTGGTTTTGCCAAGTGATTATCACTTCTGGATTGATTTTTAAAAACATTTCCTTGTGGAGTGGCATCGTGTCTGGAATCTACTGCATTTTGTAGAAACCATTTTTGTAGTATTGAAAAAAAGATTAACCAATTCATATTTATGTAGAGTCTGTGCCACAACTTCCATGGGGAAATAAGTTCCTTCAACAAAGACTTTATTGTGCATTACAGTAGCAAATGAGCCAGCAGGACACCATTGAGTCTCCATGTCTGCCTCACTGTCTTTGTTTCTTTTGTTTATTTATGTTCACATGTGTAGGCAACTCAGAAATTCAGTAAAATCAGTGGAAATAAACTCAAAGTACTTTAACATGTTCTCTAGGACATTTAAATTCATACAAAAAATATTCTATTAAGGATGTAACATTTCTTTCCAATAACTGAAAAGATATAATTAGTTATTCAAGGCATATTGGTGCTTGATTCTGGTAGGGGCCATGGGTACAAGAATAAAGACATGAACCCTGTCTGCTGAAAACATTGTGTTGATCTCAGTTACAACAGAGGAAGAGATGGTAGATCAATTACATGCTTTGTTAGGGAGATGTTCAGGCTTTATGTTCACAGAGAACAGGAGTGTCCACCTTGTACTTAGATCTGATAAGGAAAGACTTAGGCATTTATCACAATAGCTAAGACATTAAAATGCTGATGAATAGGTGCTACATAGATTATACACAGGTAGTTAGAGATGTTTTAACCACAGTCCCATGTTAAGGTCCTTCGCAGTGTACACAGAATAAGCAGGAAGGTCATTCATGCATGGAGACAGTAGTGTCCGGTCACCAGGGATCTGTTCTGCCATGGTAAAGTCTATTGTTCTGTCTTTAAGGAGGAAGTGCAGTCATTTAAATATGATAATAACGTAGACACACCGTAAGGGGATATCTCCTAGCGGTGACTTAGAGAGTGATAGAGGAAGGGTGTGAAGTTCCGCTGTGAGTCGAACCAGACAAAGGGAAGGAGGCTTGGCTTCTGCACAGAGCCTGAAACAAAAGATCAGGGAGGCAACAATATACTGTGTCTAGACTATGATTCTGTGTGGTCTTGCTTTAGTCAAGTATGGTATGTTCCCTGAAGGGACTCAAAATTAGGGAATGGGCTGTGGTAATGACAGTTCTCTGAGAGCCCCTACCATATAGCTAAACCAAGGAAGCTGACCAAAAATAAGAGTTGAAACTTTGATGAGTGATCCTTCAATCAATTACTTGGCATCTGTCTGTGTTGGAGGGGTTGGTGGTGTAAAAATGCATAGTGTTTACAGGTGTTTCCCCAAAACTCGAGATGCACAAGACATCTCAGAAGCCAAGGAATTGAGACAAAGAGAGAAACAGTAATCTGCCCCACACCAGGCACTTTCCTCAGTTTCCCTTACCATGAGGTGGTGTGCTCTGTATCCTGCGGGCCACCGTGGCCCACCGTACCCAGCTTTCTGGCCATGCCACTTACAAAGCTTCCTGTCCCCACTCTATCCGGCAGCATTTCCTAGGCCATCTGTCAGTTCTCTGAATCACAGTTCTGGCTTCTTCTAAGAATCTCTGAAGAAATATATTTCCCTCTTCTATAGAATGCTCCTACTTCAACCTCCAGAGCGACTACCGTGCATGTGGAAGGTGCACTATCAGAACTTTACACTTTTATAATCATGCCGTCCTTGGAAAGAATCAGACACACTGGTCTCATCATTTAGAGAAGTTGACACAGCGAGTTTGAATTAGCTGAATCAATTGCATTTGCATGATTCACTGACTTGATACTGTCTAGCCAGACAGATATCTTACAGAGGCATCTGTTTGGTCTGGTTAACTACATGTTGAATTGTGTCCAGGGACCGAGAAAGGAAACGACTCTGTGGTGGCTTTTCCCCCCCTCTCTCTTTTATTTTTTCTATATCTTTTCTTACATATATAAAGTGACTTTTAAAGCTGAAACTCAGCAAGGATCAAAATTAGGACTCAACATCCAGAAAAAGATAATAGGAAAATAAAAAAGTGGAAATGTGGTAACTGATTTGCGAGGTCTTAGAAAGCAGGACCTAAGATGAGTTGGGGACAACTGTGAACTCCCAATTCCCTGGGAGTTGGCAAAGGAGACAGAGCTGCAAACAGACATTGACTGAAGGCTTCTAAGTGTCAACCTTTCTCCGTCTCCTGGCACCATGCAGGTCTTTGCAGTGTCACTCAGAGTGTGACCTATACTCACTTTCCAGGCAAGCGGAGTTTAAGGGTCTCTGGAATGTAAGATGTTCAGACCTCGTGGTTGGCTAGTGATTTTATCTTGAAAATGGGGGATGAGTCAGAGATTTAAACACCAAGCACCATGCCACCCAAACCCCCCTTTTAAAAAAGGAGGATCCTTAATTGCCACTGGCTAAAATTTTGTTGTGTATAGGTACCACATTTTAATTATTCAGTCTTTATCCATTAACATGGATAAAGTGAGGCATGGCTGTAGGAAGGGGAAAATCCATTATAAAATGAACCAAACTGTTAAGCGGCAGAAAGGGTGGGATCCCAAAATTTGAAAGTCACATTTTTACACTGTTAGTATAGAATCACAGGCTTTAGATCAGGGAGTATGAAAAGACTGAGAAGAGATTGACAGCAAAACACACTTCTCATCCTTTGCAATCTTCAGTCAGATTCAGGATATACACTGCCCTTCATGTGATCAGATTCAGCATCTCCTGATTGATCCACAGCAATCTCGCAGGTGTCTAAGTGAGGTCACCCCTTTGTCACTTTTGAGATTGGATGTTGCTTCCAAAGAGCAACACGAGCCCTGAGGACTGTGAATTCAGTTCTTGTGGGTAACTCAGTGGGAAGAATTAGTGGGTCTTGACCAGAGTTCTTCCAGCCCTAAGATGGGCCCACAATGATACTGAATTTGTATACTTCATGGAAAAAAAGGTGGACAGTTCCTGCTTCTCCTTGATACAAGGGACGTCGTAATGATCTCTGTTCTCATCGAACTGAATGCCCACCAGAAGCTACGCAGGTGACATTGTACACCATTTTTCCTCTTAACTAAAATGAATGAGTTTCATACTAGAGAAGCAAAACTTCAGAATGAATGAAGCTTTCAGTGTTCACCAGCTGCGGCAGCCTGCTCTTCCGGGAGGATATCCCCATGGAGGGCTTGCTTAAAGCCAGCCGCACCTCTGCCTGTCAGTTTAGGTTGTCCGAGATTTGTACTATAACTGTTTTCAGAATATTGCCATAAGAAAAAGAGTAGCAAAGCATGCCCAGCATGAACTAACATCTCCATGGAAACCGTAGGGAAACTGAGTCTTCTCATCTGTGATTGCAAGCTGGAATCTCCACTTCAAATTCATCCTTTTTTTTTCTTTTTTGCAAATGTCTTTACTGATATCCGTTTATCGTTTATTGAAAATAGCACCATTATGGTATTTACAAGGAAATGTTCCATTGCATTTTTCTAATGGAGAAAGATGAAACAAGGCAGTTCTGTACCCATCCCAGCACTCAAGTTTGTGTAAGGCGTCCTGTCAAGATTTGTGCTAGTGATCTTCACATGTGCAGCATCTTAACAGATAATCCAAGCACCCACCCACTGTTGATCTCAGAACTCACTCTCTGAGTGCAGGAGAGATGGGCTAGTCTTGGACAAGAGATTCTGTCACTTCTCCCTCCACCCCTGTCTCAGGCTGTGATAGATCTCATCTCTATTTCTGTGAGCTCTTCCTACAAGTGATGTCAGAAGACAGTATTTGTTTTTCTCTGCCAGATTTATTTAACTTAATGTCCTCTGAGCTTGTCTATGATGTTACAAAAGAAAGAATTTCAGTCTTTTGCTATGTTTATGAGTACGCCACTGTGTTCAGCTTCCAACTATACTTTCTCCACTCATCTGTGGGTGAAACCAAGATGGTTCTGTATTTAACCTGCTGTGGACAACATGTATTAAACATGGGAGTGTAGTGAACATATTCCTTCAACCTCTTTATTTCAGCCCCTTTGGATATTTTCCCAGAAGGAAAATTGCTCCATCACAAGGACATTCAAATTTCAGCTTTCTGAGGAACTGCACAGATGCTTGCCATGATGGCTGTACTAAATTATGTTCATACCAGCCGCCATCAATGGTTCCCTTTTTCCTGCATCCCTGCCAGTTCTTGAAACCTTTTAGCATTTTATAAATGAACTCTGAGAAGATTTCTTACTAAGGGTCTCATGGGCATTTCCCAGGGTAGGTGAGACTGAGCATCTTTCTCTGGAATTGGGAGCCATTTCCACATCCTCCTTGGCAGGGGCTGTTACATCTTTGAGTCTCAACACCTTTTTAAACATATGGGTTACAAATCTCCTTTTAACTCTGTAGATCATTTATTCATCTCATCTGTAAACAGAGACTGCTCTTTCGTTTCCTTGATGCCCAGACCTGCATAATCACACAGATACTATATTAATTACATCACTGTTTGGCTCAGAATTCTTACTAACTAACTCTTAAATCTTAAATTAACCTATTTATATTATTATGTGTATCACCATGGGGCTGTGGCCTACCAGTATGGTTTCAGCATCTGTCTCTCTCCTTCAGCAGATCTATGGAGTCTTTTTGACTCTGCCTGCTCTCTCTCTATATGTCTTCCAGCCTGGCTATATTCTGCCCTGCCATAGGCCAAAGCAGCTTCTTTATTAACTAATGGTAATAAAACATATTCACAGCATACAGAGGGGAATCCCACATCAGTCATCTCCATAATTTACATTGTTGTTCAGAAACTTAATTTTGATGTAATCTAATTTCTCAGTTTATCCTTCTTGACCTGAATTTTAGCGGCATAGCTAAATAACTTTTGTTTGTCCAAGGAACTATTTTGGACTATATTCCCTATGTTCTCTTCTAGTAGTTTCAGTTTCTACAATTTAAGTGTTTAACTCATTTTGAGATGACTTTTGTGTATTCTGTAGGATCAGGACAACTTCCTTCATGTGTTTGCTAACTTTTAAGCTCCATTAGCTATACAGCCTCCCCTTTTCCTTGGGTATTCCCGACGCTGTGGTCAAATGACAACTGGCTGTGACCACTTGGCCTTCTTTCCGGTATTCTATCCTCTGCTCATTGTTTCCATTTTAAATCAGAGCCCTGACAGTTTGATCACAATGGCTTTGTCACGTATTTGGAAATCAGACAGTGTGAAATGAAAGATACTAATTTCTTTTTGCCTGGAATTGTTTTGACATATTGATTTTGTGGTCCAATGCAAATTTATGTATCTCTCGTGCTATTTCTGCAAAACCATGGCATAGAATCATTGATCTATTTCACTGAATCCACCTATAACTTCAGATAGGATAGATATTTAGACAAAATTAATACCCCAAGCTATAAATATCTTTCTATTAATTTATATCTTCCTCTATTCTTTCATAAAGATTGTATATGATTTGGTATACAAGCCTTTTGCTTTCTAAATTAAGTTTAAAGTTATGTATTTCTGTGGTAGTTGTTTCTATTGCAAATATATAATTTGAAGTTTATTTGGGGGTATATACCGATCAATGTGTAGAAACAGTACTGTTGTTGCATATTGGCTTCAAGTCCTGAAAATTTACTAATATAGCTTATCCTCCACCCCAAATAAAAATAAGAAAAAGGAGTACCCACAAACTCATTACATGAAGCCAGTATTACTCTAATATTCTAAATCAGATAAAGTCATAAACAAAAAACAAAATTACAGGCCTGTATTCCTGGTGCACATAGATGCAAAAATCCTAAATAAAATGCTAACAAACTAAATACAGGCACATATAGGAAAATCATCCAACATGATCAAGTCGGCTTTATTCATGAAAGGCAGGGTTGGTTTGACATATGTAAGTCAGTAAATAATATACCATACAAAAAGACTTAAAGACAAAAATCTCACAATCTTCTCAATATATGAATTAAAAAGCTTTTGACAATCCAACATGATTTAATAAATGTCCTAGAGAAAGTAGAACAGGAAAGAACAGATATCAACATAATAAAGGGTATATATGACAAACTCATAGCCAACATTATCCTAAATGGAGACAAACTCAAGACAACCCATTAATAATATTGGGAATAAGACAGGACTTTCCAATATCCCCTTTTCTTTTCAACATGGTGTTCAAAGCACTAGCCACAGCAGTAAGGCAAGAGAAGAAGATGAAGGGGCTAAAATAAGAAAAGAAGTCAAATTATCCCCATTTGCAGAAGATATAATTCTATATATAAAACATCCAAAATATTCCATAAGAAAACTTTTAGAAACAATCAACAGCTTCAGCAAAGTGGCAGGGTAAAAAAATCAGCTTACAAAATTCAGTAGCCTTTTTATACACCAACAAAAAACACACAGAGACAGAGATCATGGAAACTCCCATTTGCAATAGCATCAAAGAAGTGAAAATATCTTGGGATAAACATAACCAAGGACGTGCAAGACCTCTACAGTGAAAATATCAATTCTCTGTATAAAAGAAACTTATAAAGAAAGACACTAAAAATGGGAAGACAACTGTGTTAATGGATTAGTAACATTAGTACTGAATGTTAACTCTAACAGATTTTTTATGACTTATTAAGATTTTCTCTCCATAAGATTTTTTTCCTATTAGAATACAACTGTAAAGTTTTCTCTGTCTACAGTCTCTGAAATAGGGAGATCTGTCTGTCTTGCTTATAGAGAAGTTTTCTCTGTGTCTGTGATGCTGGATACCACGCAAACTCCCTTTCATGTGTAACTTTATCTGTGCTGAAGTAAATTGACTTCATTCCTATTGAGAGATTGGTCATCAACAGGCACTAGATTTAGCCAAATGTTTTCCCACTTTCTAGTTCTAACACAGTTAAATGACCTCAGCTTCCAGATTTTGATTGAAGAAACTGAGTAAATATGGAGCAATAACAATTAACTTAATATCTAAAGTCAAGACAAAAACACTTTCACAGAATACCCAGGTTGTGTGTGTCCATGTGTATGTGTGTGTCATGTGTTTATTTTCTTAATTAGCTACAATACACTCCATCTGTCTACTTCTAACTAGCACTGTGACTGATTATAGATTCTAAAGACAGCTACAACAACCCTTATTCCACATGCTGTTGCAATATGGTATTTAAACGTGGCCTTTTGAAGATGAGGAGATTCTGGAATCAACAGAATATGGTGGAAATGGCACTGTCCAAATCCAGCCAGGGCCATAGATAGAACTGGAGCTTTCTGAACATTCCCATATTTCATGTGTTCTTTTTTTCTTAAACTCAGCAAGAGGGCGATCAGGGCCTCAAGGAAGACATGTATTATCCCTTGAACAGAAAGTCACAGATGATTCTCACCAGAAAGACAGCTCCCATTTGTGTCAGTGAGAGATCCAACCTGGCCAAGACTTTAGACCATGCCTCTCTGACCATGTCTAACACCATGCCTGAGAGACCCAAAAAAGACAGACCCAGCACATACTTGCTTTTCACAGGGCTATGAGAAACAGAAGGCTCTTTCACGAGGAGTGTGAATGTCATTGGCTTGTGGTAGATGCAGTAAGTTGAGCATCACACATTAAAACACTTAGAGCCTTGGAGGTTTTCCCCACATTTTTATAGATGCCCACATTCTATGCAGCACAAGCTTGTTGACTGAGGTTCCTGTCCTGCCTGGTTCCCGCAGTCGTTAAGTCCCAAAGAAATCACACAGAGGTCTACATTAATTATAAACTGATTGGCCTAGTATCTCAGGCTTCTTATTAACTCTTATAACTTATATTAGCCCATAGTTCTTGTCTGTATTAGCCACATGGCTTGGTATCTTTTTCAGCGAGGCAGTCATATCTTGCTTGCTCTGTGTCTGGCTTCCTTTCTGTCTGGGTGACAACTGCAGACTGAAACTTCCCTCTTCCCAGAATTCTCATTGCCCTGCCTCCACTTCCTGCCTGGTCACCCCTCCCCCATACTTCCTGCTTTGCTACTGGCCAGTCATCATTTATTTAAAATACAAGTGACAGGGTACAGACTATTGTCCCACAGCAAAGATTCCTAAAAGACAGGCTTCTATGTTATTTTGTGGTTGGACTACATGCTTATAAACAGGGCTATTTGCTCACAGGTAAATACATTTTAGGAGAGGACTTTGCATGGGGAATATCTTTTGCTGTTTGTGTCAGCTGTGGGCTGACTGAAGAGTCCTAGGGCAGACAATTATATAGCCCAGTTCTAGATTGACAGAGATTGTGTGCATAATGTCTCACTTCATCAGGACATAGCTGAAAGCCAGTTAAGCACATGGCTCTGAACACAGCCCTTAGAAGTGTATAAGTGTCTTCAGATTGTTCCTATGGCTACCCCATCCATTCTGTTGCTCTTCAAGTTTTTTTTTTTTTGACAACTGTGCCTTCTGTTTTTAACTGTGTAGAACTAATTATTTAGAATGAATTCCACTTTTAGAAAATTGTGAAGAATAACACTGGATCATACCTTTATCTGTCTTACCTTTATAGGAAACTAGCCAGCAACATGGTGCCAGAGGCTTTTGTACAAATGGCTTAGTCTGTCTTTATGAATGTGAGAATCTGAGAGTTTATGTCTGCATATGTTATTAACCCACTATGCTTGTGACAGCAGGGGATGTTATAGCTAGCTCCTGTTCTATGGACCCTCTTGTCTGTGCCACTATCCTTTCCTGTCTTATCAAACATAAGGTTTCTGTTGTTGTTGTTGTTCCAAGGCAAAGGAGACTACTCACCTAGGGTTTAGAAGACAAACAAAGGCTTCCTCTATGTGTCATGGTCCATAGGGACTGAACTTGTCAACACAGAAACAGCATGTTGTGTAAAGACTTCTTATGGTCACGAGATGCATGGGTATTGGGCATCCAGATAAAAGACATCCTTAATTCTGTTGATCTGCTGAATAAGAACACAACTTGATCTTCCACACAATATCCTAGACAGCAAGTCAACTATGTGACCCCATTTGCTATCTTCTGCCTACTCCATGCAGCTGAGCCATGCCCAGTCAGTCTGGCATGCCTAGAAAGGCATCTTTGTTATCACCCAGGGAGCTGTTGAAACTGTGAATTCTTAGGTCAAAATTTTGATTTTGATCCTTCTAAAGTGACTTCAGGCAATGTGATTCAGCTCCTGCCCTCAGGTAATTTTGACTCATGCTTAATTCTCCAGAGCCACTTTTGTAGAGACCTTTCTAAGTCCACAGTTGGCTAACAGTGCTTGATGCCAAAAAAGCTGCACTGAAGGAAGCAAGGGGACCTTGCTTCACCTGGGTTCTACAGGCTCAGTCATCACATTTTCTCAGAGGTCCTTGGCCACATTTTAGCTGGGGGAGGGCAGAGAGTCTTTCTCTGACTTCTAGCATGATATTGAACTAGATGTAGTGTTCAGTTGGGAATTCCTTCTCCACCTTGGGGCTCCCCTTACATTACAGCACTCGGTCTAACACTTTGTTTTATAGCATGCCAATTTTGGAGTCTATTGAGGAAGTTGCTTTTATAATCTTGGTGAATTTATAAGCTTTCGTGTTGCATTTACTGCTCCATAAATACATCTGTTTAGCAGTGGAACTGCTTGGTCATGATGTGGCTAATCGTCGTTTTTATTCTCTGAGGTTAATTTTCCTTTCCTCAGGACTGCCAACAAAGCAAAGCTGCATGCTTTGCCTCCATTGAGCCCTGTGACTATTTAACATTGTAGGGCTTGGCTCCACCCCCACTCAGATTTAACAGGCTGTTGGAGTTTTATTATTTCCTATGCATTGTGCTCTGCAAGTCCTGATGGCACTACCTTTAAATATTGTATGAAACATTTTTTTTATTTTTCCATTCAAAAATTTCCACTTCCCCCCTCCTCCCATTCCCCTCCCGCTCCCTCCTCCACTCATCCTCCTCCCTCCCCCTCCAGCCTTAAAAGAGGGCAGGGTACCCTGCCCTGTGGGAAGTTCAAGGCCTTCCCCCCTACATCCAAGCTTAGGAAGCTGTGCATTCAAATAGTCTAGGGTCCCAAAAAGCCAGTACATGCAGTAGAAATAAGTCTCAGTGCCTTTATCAATGGCTTCTCAGTCAGCCCCCATTGTCAGCCACAATCAGAGAGTCCGGTTTGATCACATGCTCGTTCAGTCCCAGTCCAGCTGCATTTGGTGAGCTCCCATTAGATCAGGCACACTGTTTCAGTGGGTGGACCAACCCCTCACTGTCCTGACTTCCTTGCTCATCTTCTCCCTCTTTCTGCTCTTCAACTGGAACTTGGGAGCTCAGTCCACTGCTCTGATGTGGATCTCTGTCTCTATCTCCATCCATTGTCAGACAGAGATTCTATGGTGATATTCGAGATAATCATCAGTGTGATTATTGGGCAAGGCCAGTTCAGGTACCCTTTCCTCTGCTGCCCTAGGACCTAGCTGGGGACATCCCTGTGGACACCTGGGTTCCCCTCTAGAGCCAAGTCTCTTGCCACAGCTAAAATGGCTCCATTAATGTAGATACCTTCTTCCCTGCTCCTATATCCACCCTTCCTCCCTCTCAGCCCTCCCACTTCCCCAAGCACTCCCCAATCATTCCCTACTGCCTTCTCTTCCCCCTCCTCTTACCCCAACCCTACTCCTACCCTACCCCTACCCCCATGTTCCCAACTTTTGCCTGGCATTCTTGTCTGCTTCCAATTTCCAGGTGGATTTATGTATTTTTTTTCTTTGGGTTTACCTTGTTATTTGGCTTCTCTAGGCTTGTGAACTATAGGCTCAATGGCCTTTGTTTATGGCTAGAGTCCAGTAATGAGTGAGTACATACCATATTCATCTTTTAGGGTCTGGGTTATCTCACTCAGGATAGTGTTTTCTGTTTCCATCCATTTGCATGCAAAATTCAAGATGTCAATGTTTTTTACCACTGAGTAGTACTCTAATGTGTATATATTCCACACTTTATCCATTCTTCCATTGAGGGGCACCTAGGTTGTTTCCAGGTTCTGGCTATTACAAATAATGTTGCTATGAAGATAGTTGAACAAATGCTTTTGTAGTATGATTGAGCATCTCTTGGGTATATTCCCAAGAGTGGTATTGCTGGATCCTGAGGTAGGTTGATTCCCAATTTCCTGGGGAACCGCCACACTGATTTCCAAAGTGGTTGCACAAGTTTGCATTCCCACCAGCAATGGATGAGTGTTCCCTTTAGTCCAATGCTCTCCAGCATAGGCTATCATTGGTGTTTTTGATTTTAGCCATTCTGACAGGTGTAAGATGGTATCAAAAAGTTGTTTTGATTTGCATTTCCCTGATCGCTAAGGAAGTTGAACATGACCTTAAGTATCTTTTGGCCATTTGAACTTCTTCTGTTGAGAATTCTCTGTTCAGATCATTACCCCATTTTTAATTGGGTTATTAAGAATTTTAATGTCTAGTTTCTTGAGTTCTTTATATATTTTGGAGATCAGACCTTTGTCTGATGTGGGGTTGGTGAAGATCTTCTCCCATTCAGTCAGATGCCTTTTTGTCTTAATGACAGTGTCCTTTGATTTACAGAAGCTTCTCAGTTTCAGGAGGTCCAATTTATTCATTGTTGCTTTCATTGTCTTTGCAACTGGAGTTATACATAGGAAGTGGTCTCCTGTGCCCATGTGTTGCAGTCTACTTCCCGTTTTCTCTTCTATCAGGTTCAGTATGGTCGGATTTGTATTGAGGTCTTTAATCCATTTGGACTTGAGTTTTGTGCACGGTGATAGATGTGGATCATTTTCATTCTTCTACAGGTTGAGATCCAGTTATGCCAGCACCATTTGTTAAAGATGCTTTCTTTCTTCCATTGTATAATTTTATCTCCTTTGTCGATAAAATTTATCAGGAGATATCTCCTTTATCTCCTGGTGTTCATAGGTTTGTGGGTTAATATCCCGGTCTTCGATTCTATTCCATTGGTCGACATCTCTATTTTTATGCCAATACCAAGCTGTTTTCATTACTGTAGCTCTGTAATAGAGTTTGAAGTCCGGGATGGTAATGCCTCCTGAAGTTCCTTTATTGTATAGGATTGTTTTGGCAATCCTGGGCTTTTTCTTTTTCCATATAAAGTTAGTTATTTTTCTCTCAAGGACTATGAAGAATTTTGTTGGGATTTTGATGGGGATTGTGTTGAATTTATAGATTGCCTTTGGTAGGATTGCCATTTTTACTATGTTGATCCTACCAATCCAAGAGCATGGGAGATCCTTCCATTTTCTGGTGTCTTCTTCAATTTCTTTCTTCAAAGCCTTGAAATTCTTGTCGAATAGATCTTTTACTTCCTTAGTTAGTGTTACCCCAAGATATTTTATGCTATTTGTGGTTATCGTGAAAGGTGAAGTTTCTCTGATTTCCCTCTCTGCTTCTTTATCCTTTGTGTATAGGAGGGCTACTGATTTTTTTTAGTTGATCTTGTATCCTGCCACATCACTGAAGGTATCTATCAGCTGTAGGAGTTCTTTGGTAGAGTTTTTGGGGTCACTGATGTATACTATCATATCATATGCCAATAACAAAAATTTGACTTCTTCCTTTCCAATCGAATCCCCTTGATCTCCTTATGTTGTCTTATTGCTATAGCTAGAACTTCAAGCACTATGTTGAAGAGATATGGAGAGAGTGGACATCCTTGTCTTGTTCTTGATTTTAGTGGAATAGCTTTGAGTTTCTCTCCATTTAATTTGATTTTAGCTGTTGGCTTGCTGTATATTGCTTTTATTATATTTAGATATGATCCTTGTATCCCTAATCTCTCCAAGACCTTTATCATAAAGGGGTGTTGAATTTTGTCAAATGCTTTTTCAGCATCTAATGAAATGATCATATGGTTTTTTTCTTTCAGTTTATTTATATGATGGATTATATTGATAGATTTTCGTGTGTTGAACCAGCCCTGTATCTCTGGGATGAAGGCTACTTGATCATAATGGATGATTTGTTACTGGATTCGGTTTGCCAGTATTTTATTGAGAATTTTTGCATCGATGTTCATGAGCGAGATTGATCTGTAATTCTCTTTCTTGTTGGGTCTTTGTGTGGTTTTTGGTATCAGGGTAACTGTAGCTTCATAAAAAGAGTTTGGCAATGACTCTTCTGTTTCTATTATGTGGAACACATTAAGGAGTATAGGTATGAGCTCTTCTTGGAAGTTCTGGTAGAATTCTGCATTAAAACCATCTGGTCCTGGGATTTTTTTGTTTGGGAGGTTTTTGATGACAGCTTCTATTTCCTTATGACTTATAGGTATGTTTAAATTGTTCACCTGGTCTTGATTTAATTTTGGTATGTGGTACTTATCTAAAAAACATGTTCATTTCTTTTACATTTTCCAACTTTGTGGCATAAGCTTTTGTAGTAAGACCTAAAGATTCTCTGAATTTCCTCAGTGTCTGTTGTTATGTCCCCCTGTTCATTTCTGATCTTGTTAATTTGTGTTTTCTCTCTCTGCCTTTTGATTAGTTTGGATAGGGGTTTGTCAATCTTGTTGATTTTCTCAAAGAACCAGTTCTTTGTTTCATTGATTCTTTGGATTGTTTTCTGTGTTTCTATTTTGTTGATTTCAGCCTTCAGTTTGATTATTTCCAGTCTTCTATTCCTCCTGGGTGAGTCTGCTTGTTTTTTTTCTAGAGCTTTCAGGTGTATTGTTAATTCTCTAATGTGAGCTTTCTCTGTTCTTTTAATGTTTGGCACTTAGTGCTATGAACTTTCCTCTTAGCACTGCTTTCATAGTGTCCCATAGGTTTGGGTATGTTGTATCTTTATTTTTGTTGAATTTTCCTTGGCCCAGGTGTGGTTCAGTAGTTGACTGTTCAGTTTACAGAGTTTGTAGGCTTTCTGGGAGTAGAATTGTTGTTAAATTCTAGCTTTAGTCCATGGTGATCTGATAAGACACAGGTGGTTACTAAAATTTTTTGTATCTGTGGATGTTTGCTATGTACCGAGTATGTGATCAATTTTCGAGGGTTCTATGAGATGCTGAGAAGAAGGTATATTCTTTCCTATTTGGGTGGAATGTTCTATAGATGTTTGTTAAGTTCATTTGATTCATTACTTCCATTAGTTCTCTTATGTCTCTGTTAGGTTTCTGTCTAGTTGACCTGTCCATTGGTGAGAGAGGAGTGTTGAAATCTCCTTTGAGCTGTAATTCTTCTCCTTCTTCTACCCCTATTATTCTTAGGTTTGGTCTTTTCATGGTGTCCCAGATTTCCTGGATGTTTTGTGTTAAGAATTTGTTGGATTTGCTGTTTTCTTTGAGCAATGAGTTTATTTTCTCTATAGTATCTTCAGCATCTGAGATTCTTTCTTCTATCTTTTGTATTCTGTTGGTTATACTTGTCTCTGTAGTTCTTCTTCTTTTCTCCAGATTTTCCATATCCAGCCATCCCTCGGTTTGTGTTTTCTTCCTTGCCTCCATTTCTGTTTTCAAGTCTTGAACTGTTTCCATTTCCTATTTGATTGCTTTTTCTAGGTTTTCTAGGGTATCTTTGAGGAATTTATTCATTTCTTCTAACTTTTGTTAGTCTTCTCATCCATTTCTTTAAAGGAGTTTTTCACATCCTCTTTAATGGTCTCTATCACTTTCTTAATGTTTCATTTAATGTCGATTTATTCTACTTCTTCTGGATTAGGTTGTTCAAGTCTTCCTGTTGCATATTCATTGGATTCTGGTGTTATCCTGTTGCTTTCAGGTTGTTGGAGGAATTCTTGCATTGGCGCCTACCCCTCTGTTCCTTCAAATGTGGTCAGGAGAATCTTGGTGGCTTGGTCCGATTTTTACTGTGGCTAACTGTGTACTTGGGGATTTTTTCTTGTTCTGCCCTCTCTTAGGTCCCCTCAGCACTGGAGTTGGCTCTCAGATCCCCTCCTCCCTGAAGTAGGCTGTCGTGGTGGATGTAAGGATCCCCTCCAGATGGATCTACTGGTACTGGATCAGGGCCACTTGCTGGCCAAGGACCTAGCAGACAAATGGGTGGGCTTGGTAGATGCTGGCTCCTTGGAACAAAGAAACCCCTGCAGCCTTACACTCACCACTGTGTCCCCAGAGTGTCAGCCCTGAAACAGGCTGAGTAGGGAGATCCTAGGACCCTGCAGATGGAAAAGGGTGCTTGGGGGCAAGCTTGGGTGGGATAAGTAGAAAATCCAGTAGCTGGGCGAAGCCCTGCTGGATGTCCAGGAAGTTTAGGGGATTGAAGGGTGCCTGTATTCCCTTCCTGGGGCGTCTGATTGGCCAGGCACACACTTACCCCTCCAGATGGATCTACTGGTACTGCATATGAAACATTCTTTATAAATGGAAGAACACTGTGAAAATACATAGCCATGAGTAAGATTAAATAATTTAAAACTGGCAAACATGCACTTTAAAATTGATAAATGTATCCAGAACAATGTAATCGTGTTGAGCACTCTGCCCAAGAATTATGACAATTAAGAAACTCTAGATTCCAGGGAACTCCAGTGGTAAAGACTTGAAGTATTGTGCCTGTAGGTGGTTGAGGTCATTTTAATTGTGTGTGTTTGAGCCTCTAGAAAAACAACTGCTTGAATTAGCATAGGATCTGTGTTGCTATGTGAGAATCAGTGCTAACTGATCAGAACACTTGAGGCAGGTGGCACTGGTTCTAACAACTCCATTCATTGCTGCTTGTGCTAAAGAATAGAAGTGACATGTCTGTGTGTGCCTTTTGTTTACTCTAAATGCTGTCTGAAGTTAAGTATGAGCAGCACCACACCAAGTGTTAATCTATGCTGCCTGTGCAGGGAAATAGTAAGTATCTCTGGTCAAGGTTTGATAATCAAGAATAGGTCACTCTGTCTTTATTTATGTAACAACCTGAATCTAATCTGATGGCATCTGCATATGGTTCTAGTTAATGTTGCCCGTGACATCATAGAAAAGTCCAGGTAGTTTCTGCTCTCTGTGTCCTCATATTTGTCTACTCTAGCATGTCTGTCATATACTCAATGGGAGATGCTTGTGTTTTCAGTTATAAGAATTGAACTCTCAGCACCTTGGCTTTAGAAGTAAGAAAGAAGAGAATTTATGAGTCCGAAAACCAAAGCTGCTCTACTCCATTTTGTCATTTTTTTTCCTGCAGTTTTGCCTTTGGCAAGCTGTCTACTCTGCTCTGACCTACCCCAAGAATGTGCATTACCGACTAACAAACCCATCCGGAAGAACTTTTTCTGACATTGCACATATGTCTTTATGTCCCAAGATGACAACATCTTCTGTGTGTGAAGTGCCCAGGTACCCTGCCGGAACTGTAGTGAATGAGCACAGGCACAACATCCTTGCAACTGACAGTTCATCAAGGCAGGGGTTCAGGGAAATTGGTGATATTAACAGAAAAAGAAACCATGATGGACAGGGAGGCCAAAGCCACTGATGACCGATACAGTGTGAGCTAGAAAGTCTGAACAAACTGTAGGAATGGCGCGTTGAGGAACTGCATTCATGTTCTGAAGACATTGTATATCTGGAGAGAGATGATCCTCTCAGCAGATGTAATCAATGCCCCGGCTTCATGGGTTAGCTCTATCTTCCAGAAATTGCATTCACATGTATGTGCGTGTCAAGAAATAATATTAAAATTTTACTTCACTACACTGTTATACTAAGTGTTATAATGATTTTCTTATGAAACATGGTCATAAAGAACACATGCAATTAAATGACATAATTTAAATGCATTTTCTTTATATTTGGGGTACTTTCAGTTAGAGTGGAGAGTATGGGGGTTTCTTCTCAAAAATGCGAAAAATAAGACATCCTCAGGGCCAGCTGTGTCATGCTGGGCAATTTCACACAGAGACACTTGCATGCCTATGCTTACCATTGATCCTTTCACAAGAGCCAGAGAGGGGAGTCAGCCTAGATGCCCATCAAGAGATGAACAGACAATGAAAGTACACAAGGGGATCATATTCGGCCATAAAGAAAAGAAAAAAATGTAAAATCTGCAGGAAAATTTATGTGACTTTATATTGGGTGAAGTAACCCAAGCTCAGAAAGGCAAAAACTGTATATTCAGTCTTATATAAGAATCATAGCCTCTAACTGTAGATACATCTATCCTAGTGGGGATACTTGGAGGAAGAGCCAGGAACATAGAAGAGGGGTCTCTGAGACTGGAAAGCAAGAGGACTTGTGTCGTTGTGTGTGTGTGCGTGTGTGTGTGCGTGTTCATGTGTTCATTGGCATAGATAACAGAACAAAGGAGAAATACGGAGAATAAAGAGGGAAGTGAGGAAGGAGCACGGTGGGATGAGTGAGAATCAACCAGAGTACCCTAAAATCTGACATGGAAACTTGTTACTCTACAATTAAGTTAAAAAGAATTATCAAAAAAATAATGCATCTGCTGGGCAGAATGTGATTTAATCCTTTATTCAGAAAGGCAGTTTTTCAGCTGGGGACGAATGCAGAGATTCTATTTTTAGCATTTACATGTTGCCAGTACAAGGGTCAGAGGACAAGTTTCTGTCATTCTTCTATGTGGGTCCCAGGATGGAATACGAGGCTTCGGGCTTGGTAGAAAGTGCTGTCACTGTGACTACAAAGCTGAGGGTGTCTTGAGTGACATCTAGGCAGGCTTTGCTCTGCTGTTGGGGAGACAGGTTGGATGGGAAGGAACTTGAACCATGCCTTTCCCCTTTGGGCAGCTAAATCTGGGAGAAAAAGAGGACAGACCTGGCCTACTCACATTCCTATCAGTCTTTTTTTTTTATTTACTTTCAAGAAAAAGTAAACTCCAATGTGGTTCTGTCCTCTTATGTGTGGGCAAAACAGTTCTGGAACCCTGCAGAAAGACAGTCACAGGAAAGAGGCTGTCTGGACAGCGAGCAGAGCATTGCAAATGTGAGTGGTTTGATCTGATCAACAGAAGGTGCTTTAGAGAATGCATGGACTCTTACTCCATCTCTGGTAACCTGGCTGACAGCACTCTTGTCTCCAAAGAGCCAGCCCAAGCACACTGCCAACAGCAATCACTCTGCTCAAGAAAGCAAGAGTCCCAAGCCACCATGCACTGCCCCTAGTCCGGGATCAGGAAATGGGTGAGTCATAGAGACAGCCTCAGTGACTATCTGGACTTCTAAATCTCCACGGCTATGCCACGGAGGGGAACTTTTCCATCAAAGAAAAGTGAACACACAGGGAAGAGAGGATGGCAAGCTTGGGAGAAAATTACGGCTCTTTCAAGATGAGCTCTCAAAAAAATCATTTCCACGGGGGAGGGTTTTGCCCCACAGGACAACCTGTCATTTTAAAATGCAAGATTTAACATGCAGTTTAAAATTTTTCTGAAGTGTGTTGAAAGCTGTTGTGCTCCCTGGGGAAATTCTCACTTTTAGTAGAGAAAATAGTGTCCCTTCCTGTGGTTTTGAGTAGAATCACTTTAATTTATCTGCCAAAGTCAGGGCCAACGATAATATAGGCAGAATTTTATTTTTCTAATAAATATTATACTTTTATAACCTAACCTAATATGCATACTTTAGAGCAATTATTGTAGTGTTAACTTCATATAAGTCATAGAACTTAATCAATACACACCTTGTTTCTCATGGAAGGTTAGTGGTATACCTGGTCTCAGGCCTTTTGGTACACAAGACAACATGTGAGATTCTTAAAAATATCAATGTTTTCACAGATAGAACCAAACAATTTTATGCAATTATTTAGCTGCATAAATGTGATGCATTCCACTAGTGTTAGAATGCAATGGCCGGGGATCTACCAGAGGAGAAATAATTTTGTTCTTTTAATTTGTTTCTTTATATTCTATGTGTGTGTGTAAGTGTCTGCACATATATAAGTGCACCGTGTGTGTGCCTCGTGCCTGCGGAGATCAGAAGAGGAGATCAGATCTCTAAGAAATGGTGTTACAGAGGGTTGTGAGCCAGCTGACTGAATTAGCAAGGAGTACCCTTAATGTTAATCATCGCTCCAAGTTTACCTCTGACTTTTATCATCTATACACTTCATTTTCCAGCTTTCAGACTCGTTCTGAGTATGTGCCTTTAGTGAAAGATATAAGCAGAAACAGACAGAGGATCTAGGCAGACTGACTTCATTTTCCTGGGACTCCCATGTCTTCAGTAAGACTTGTTGCCACTCCATAGGCTAGCAGAATCAGGACTGACATTGGATTATCTTCAGGAAGGAAAGTCTGCAAATTTAAACATTTAGAACTCACTAGGTTTGAGAATCGATAGGTTGTATATGTTACATGAAGAAAATAAAACTTATGAAAAGTTTACAGTCAATTTAAGACCTTAAAAACTACATAGGCACATGATACACATAATATTATATGTATATTTATAGATAATTGTACTACAAGGGGTTTGTAGTCCAATTCTTCCCTGCATCTTCCCAATAGCTACTGTTTATTGGGCATATTGATAACCTGTAAAAAATTTTAAATAAATATGAAAATTAATAATTAAAGTATCTATTATCTTAAAAGAAGATCAGGAGAACTAAAGGAATGAGACAGAAAGAAAGTTTCTATTTAAGCCTAATATAATCTATGACTGAGCAGCTCGTGTGAGCCTGATGTTTTTACAAAGTAGTTATTTGACATTTCATAAATTTTTTTTCAGTCTATAGAATCTGCAGTTTCCAGAACATCCTTTAATGTCTATCTATTTTAAGTTTGCTTCCACACCTATCACAGAATATTCAGTAGCTATGGGGATTATGGGCTCATTTTTATACATTTCATATCTTTAAAATAATAAATTCTTATATTCTTGCATGGTGTTTCCATAACGAATGAAGTGAGACTCAAACTGAGTAATACTTCAAACCTTTTTTTACTTGAAAGCACCAAAGACAGTGATTAGGGTTGATTTTTTTTCTCTTCCTCTTCTACAGAGAAGAAAATTCTCTCAGGCCTCTTTTTATCATCTAATACTTCTGTTATTGAGCTAAACATAACAAAATTAACACTCTGCTACAGCCAGTGACTAAGCCTCTCATGCTGATTTAACATTAGGATATAAACTTATGTTTTGGATCAAGTGTAAGTACAGAATGGTATTCAGAGATCCTTCTAGCATGTGGCATTTACTAACAGGATGGCCAGTGTCCCAGGTACTTTCCTTAAGGAGACACTGCCATGCTCTAAGTTCTCATTGTCACCAGAGGCTACTTCTGAAAGGGGAGACCAGGTAGCTGGGTGGTGGTAGTGCAAGCCTTTAATCCCAGCACTCAGGAGGCAGAGGCAGGTAGATCTTTATGAGTTCAAGGACAGCCTGATCTACAAGAGCTAGTTCCAGGACAGGTTCCAAAGCTACAGAGAAACACTGTCTCAAAAAGTGTGTGTGTGTCGGGGGGGGGGGGACCAGGAAGTGAGGAGGAAAGGGAAGACAAATACATATGTATGTGTGTGTGTGTGTGAGAGAGAGAGAGAGACAGAGAGACAGAGAGAGAGAGACAGAGAGACAGAAAGAGAGAGAGAGAGAGAGAGAGAGAGAGAACTTCATATAATGATTTTGATCATATTCACCCTCTCTCCCCCTACTCTTCCCAGTTCCATCTCTCTCCCTTCCCACTAAACTCTGGGTCTTTTCCCTCTGTAAAGACTAATTTGTGCTACAAAATATTCTAGGATGTAGGGCCTTCCACTGGAGCTTAGTTGAATTATCAGGGGTTCAACTTTTAGAGAAATCTAACCTATGCTCTCCAAGCAGCTAAGAATTGCTAATAGCTCCTTGGCTAAGGGTAAGACTTCATGCCCAACTCCCTTAGCCTGTATCGAAGGAGACACATAGAAGCTACCCCTCATTTTCCTTTGTTGAGATCTGGTCACATAATTGCTATAACATGTGGGGACCTGATGAATTGTACTCCCAAATCATTTCTGCAAATACTTATATTCTGTTGGAAAAGAAGTAGTCATTTTTGACAGTGTATCTTATGTTCTGTTTAATCAACTCAGCATATTTGATAGGATCATGAATAATCCTCAGATTTCCAAAATGCTACTTCATGCAGACAGGTAAAACACTGAATTCTATTCCGAAGTGAAGAGTGAGACTGACAAGCATCTTAGTTTTGAATTGAGATGTGTCAGCATCTCCTGCACATCTCAATCTCCATCTCACTGGAGAAGGTTCCCTAGCATGGTGAGAATGAAGCAGGCATGGATAGCAGGGGCTGAACAGTTCCCTGTGTGACAGCCCACATGAAAGGCTTTGACCTTCATTGTCTGAGTTGTTTTCCAGGATGTTAGAATGAGCAGTTGCTGGGGAAGTGTTTGCAAAGCTCGAGTACTGTCTGTGATCTTATTGAGGGCAAAATGCCAACGTAACCTCCAATTCTTATGGAAAAATGTTGGAATAGAGCATATGATGTGATCATTTCTCATGATAGAGAGGGTTTTTCTATGTGGCCCAGGGTAGCGCTGAACTCGAGAGCCTTCTGCCTCAACCTCCTGAGCACTGTGATTATAGGTGTGTGATACAACACTCAATAATTCTTAACTAAAAATTGCTTGTGAAATAGGTTGCATCCCTGGCTTTTGTATACTATAACTTACTTCCCCAAATATCCGTGACAAGGAAATGTTTTATCCCCAAATAATACCCGAAGAGCTTTAAAACCTAAGTGCCGATGGCCTCTCTGAGATTATAGTGGCAAGGGTTTGAGTATAAATGTGTTCTACTGAGGTGCACTCCTTCCTCTCGTGAAAGCTGGATTCTGATGCAGACCCATGTTAATGTCAGGTGGAATTAGATTTTTTTGTTTCTTGTTTTTCAAGACAGGGTTTCTCTGTGTAAAAGCCATGGCTGTCCTGGAACTAGCTCTTATAGACCAGGCTGGCCTCAAAATCACAGAGATCCACTTGTCTCTGCCTCCTGAGGACTGGAATTAAAGGCATGAGCTGCCAGCACCCAGAATGGGATTAGATTTTTAAGGAGTTCTCTGTCTGATTGCATGTTGTATGTTTTTTCTCCTTCCAAAGTCTGTGCTTGCAAACTTCAATAGTAATCTGATGGAAATGAGAGGCATAGAAACTATGACCTTTGACCTTGCCGATAAAAAATACTCCACAAGGTTAGCAAGGTCATCCCTTCCTCAAAAGCCATCACCTTGTGTGTTTGATATTCCTATCATCACCAGAGAGATACCACCTGCTCCACTCTAGGGAGGGGTCAGCCTAAATACACGCATGGCTATGATGGTGATTTAATCAGATAACAAAAAAGAAGCATCTCAGGACATGCCACATATCACACTGACCCAAATTGCTCATGCAATTCCATGTTTTTATAAGATACCATCTAATTTGCCATTATAATTCAGAGTAACTTCATTTTCCCTGGTGGAGCACTGAAAATTACTGTAACTTATAATTTTGTGGTAATTATAGAGAGAACTCACATAATTAGTGCGGCAAGATCACTGTTCCATTTATTTTCTTTTTTTTTTTTTTTTTTTTTTTTTTTTTTTTTTTTTTTTTTTTTTTTTTTTTTTTTTTTTTTTTTTTTTTTTTTTTTTTTTAGGGTTAATGCCTTAAAATTTTATTTTAAAATAGTTCTGCTCTATGTGAAATCAGCTCAAGTAGAAGAATTTTTTTTTTCCATACATTGTTTTGTTTTATTTTTTCCATTCAAGAACATAATTAAAGATAAAAAAAAATTTTTTTCCTTTCTTCCCCTTCTCCCGGTCCCCTCCCACTACCCCCCACCCCTCCTCCCTCCCCCTTCTTCCTTGAAAGAGGGCATGGTGCCCTGCCCTGTTGGAAGTCCAAGGCCCACCCCCATCC